>JAHWFO010081140.1:364353-397290 GCA_023313115.1 Rhysida immarginata | reverse complement strand
GCTACAAGGTCTTAGTACCTGCCAGCTGTTTACAAAGGCTACAAGGTACCATCTGGGACCAACGGCTTAACGTGCCCTCTGAAGCACGTGGGGGGGGGGGATAGTAAGATCTCGCTTCACTGAATGGTCACCTATCAGTAACTAGTCGTGCTGAGCGATGCTTAACTTCCAGAACTGGCTTGCTCTTCGAAAGCCCGTTGGCCCACGGCACCGCCTGTATGTATCCAAACAAAATTCAAAATAATACGTATTTACTAACAAATAAAGCAGTAATTACAGGACTAATCAAGGAGTACCTCGATATTTTGTCTTTCAGAAGCTACATAAATTTGAACTCATTGTCTTTTCAATTGACTTTTCGAGTCTTGCGGCATCTGTTGTAATGGTTGCGATTTCATCCTCTATTCTTTGAATCAGATTGTCCAGATGGAGTTTGGAGAGGTTTCTTAAACTTATGTGGCTTCTGAAGAACATGTCGAACACATACTTGTTTAGTCCTGTAATTACTACTTTATTTGTTAGCAGACACGGTGTTATTTATGTTGGAATTGTCGTAGTTTATTTTCAAATTTTTTTAGATACATGATATTTTATTTTAGTTTTGTTGAATAAAAGGAGTATGGTGGCTTCTCTGCAGTACAAATTCTTATTCAAAGCGTCAGCGTGCGCGATTGCAATTTCTTCTTTCAATACAGCCTATTAAAGTATTCTTTTTGTCGATTAGTTAGACGAGACTCTACAAATAACAATTTTCATCTCCCAATTTAAATTTCAACAAATTTAAAAAACCCACTATAAAAATAAAATTAAAAATTAAAAAATAAATCATAAGATGTTTAGTGAGAGTTATGGAGACGTTCTCAGTCGACGTCATCAGCGTGTTGACACAAGGGCTTGTGGGATACTGAGATGAAAACAAACAGCCGTTCTGCATTCGTTTTGCCACTCTCCACAATTTCCGATTTTATTCTCTGCTTTTATATTAGTAATGCACTTAGTAAACACACTAGTCACGATGCTTTTATCTTCTATAAATATATTTTTTTATTTTATGAATATTTTTCACTGACACGACTGCTGATATTGTTTCAATATTTATTTTAGATTTATCATGCTCCAAAAATCATTAATGACGGAGAACACCCATTCGACAGTGGATTCTTACGGCCAGACATATTCCAATAATAGTTTAAAATTTACCGAGGGAGTATGCTGTGTTTGAAAATGTTTAAATTTCCGCCACTGCATATATATGTCGATTTTGGTTTCTTTCCATTTATTAATTTTATATAATCTAAACAATTTTTATAAAAACATTTAGCCCTACACCCTGGATTTTCCTCTTCAGCTTTTTGATTTTTTTGAATTAACATCAACGCAACGAAGTAAATTTTAAATCTTAAAAAGTGACTTTTCAGAGTTGTTGTAACCAATTTTAACTTCTGGGCTGAAACTTTGGATCGTCCAATTTCTTCAACAGTTTAATGAAATATAATTACTTGACTGTAAACAAAATAAATTGAAATGGTGGGATGGAACATTTGCACAGGTCTCCCACTTTATCATGGAAATAAAAAAAAAAGGAAAAATTTTTTGCAACGGAGAGGGAGAAGTTTAATTTATTTATTTAATTTTATTTTCTTTTAAAAACCTATATAATTCAAAATTGGCTCATCAGAGCCGAACAATTTATTTACCAAAGTTATTCGATTCTGAGAAAGAAATCCGTTCATGTCGAATTTATTGACTTTGGCTTGATGGGATGTATCAGTTATGTCTTAATTATTAGAAAAACAAACAAACAAGTGTCTCTAAAAAGGTTTAACCGAATTTAATGAAAAATACGTCAATGCAGAGATTAAGAAACCCTCCAAGTATGTTTTAACTTTAAGGAACTTTTTCTTGGGGGGGGGGAGTTCAGTTTGCTTGTATGAACACTACAGCCATTTTTTCATTTTTTGAAAAAATTAATATCTCCAAATAATGTAACCAAAAAAACTGTCATAAAAATTCCTTCAAGGAACAGTTTAAGGTACCCTCTAACAGTGCATTAATTTCATTTGGTTCTGTCTTTTTGCCGTTTCAGAAGAGACAGCTGCAAAAAATGGACGTAGAGAGGGATTTTTTTCCATTCAAAATTTCAATATTATCTTCTCGAATCATGAGTTTTTAAGTCGACTTCAGAAAAAAAAAATTGCGTTGGGGAAACGAACACAGCCAATATAACACAAATTCTTACGTTTTAACTGCTACACAGAAATATATTTTTAGGTCGGTGTATATTTTTTTAGAAATATTCATATGATCAGCTAAGATGAATTAATTTATCCTTATATACGTCCTCTTAATAACCAAAGATCCAAAAGGACTTTTAAAATATTTAACGGACTGAAAACAGATCGTAAACAGCAAGGAATTCGCATAGAACACCATAAAATTCTCAATGTGTTTTCACCTCAGTATTCCACAATCCTTAGCGCAAACTGGAAATGAGAACGTCTCTATTGTACGCCAACTTCAGCTGTTCAAATTAATGATAAAAAATAGGAAAGAAAATTCCGCAGCCTGGATTCGAAATTCCGCAGCCTAAGGTCATGTAAATAGCAGTTAGCTTTTATGGCCGCAGTAGCGCAATTGGTTGGCGCGTTGGCGGCCTAAGCCAAAGGTTCCTGGTTCGAATCCAGGCTGCAGAAATTTCTTTCTTATTTTTCATCAAAAAATTAAAAGATTATAAAAAATTCTTTATAAATTCTTTTAATTTACATATCTATAAAATTCCCAGAAAATTTACAAACATTTTAATCCATTAGATTTCTATAGCCAATTTCTATAACCCATTCCTATGAACAATTTCATCTAAAAATCCTAACTTCTAAATTTCATCAAAGCTCTAAATTTAAATAATTTACAACTCCCTACTTCCCCTTATAAAAATACTTTTTACACTTAATTGCACAAGAAGATCATATCGGGAACTGTCAATTCCAAAAAAAAGGGGGTCCACAAGGTATTGGGATTGATGTTAAAAATCAAACCGGTTGAATGAAACTCCCCTCGTTGCTGAGACGGAAAAAATGTTCTAGGTCCAAAGCCGTAATTGGCATTTCTTCATATATTAAAAACGGTGTTTACTAGTCCCGATATGAGATGTACAATTTTTAAATTTTCAGAAATAATCCACAAAATATAGTGAAGCCAAATTTCATAACATAATTTTAAATTTTGAATTATAAGCCAAAACAAAAACCAATAAAATGCTCATAGAATGCTCAAGAGAATGCTCGCCTTACTTCAAGTTAGTCATCTACGTGTTACCAATCATCGAACTTTCATCATAGACCTTCTTCATCTGTAACTGTGTGCCTCACTGTGTTCGTTTAACATTTCTTCACTAGATCTCCGTTTCTCCTGTGTTCTGCATTTCATCTGTGTTTCTCCACAAGATCTTTGTTTCATTGTTTTCGTCCTTCAACATTTACTTTATCAATTGGGTGACTTTTTGCATTGTTTTCTATTATTTATTTTAATTTATTTGTTTTCTTTTAATTAAAGGAGTTTTATTTATCTTAATTAATATATAAAAACCAATAAAAATCTTTAAAAAAAAAACTAAAAACTTGTCAAATTTTATAAATATTGTCATTAGTTTTAGCGTTTTCGAGTGCCGGCACTCATCATCAGACAAGTTTTTAAGTTTTTTAAGATATTTATTGGTTTTTGTTTTGGCTTATAATTCAAAATTTAAAAATTGTACATCTCAATATCGGGACTAGTATACACCATTTTTAATATATGAAGGAATGCTTATTACGGTTTTGGACCTAGGAAATTTTTTCCGTCTCAGCAACGAGTGGAGTTTTATTCAAGCGGTTTGATTTTTAACGTCAATTCCAAGTACAGTCAACCAAAGGAAATAATCCACACGAGTTTAATACTTAATATTACATTTTATGCTAATGTGTTGTTTTAATAGCTTTTTAATTATAATTATTTAAATTTAATAATCTTAATAATGTTAACTCTAAATGTAATATTAAATTATTAAAAATAAATTAATATTGAAACGGTAAAACTTAAGAGTAAAATTCAAGTGTGGATTATTTCCCTTTGATGACTGTACCTTGTGAAAGCGGCTAGCGGTGGGCCCCCTTTTTTGGAACTGAACAGTTCCCGATATGAACTTCTTGCGCAGATATGTGTAAAAAGTATTTTTATAAAAGTATTTTTATAAGGGGAAGTTGTAAATTACTAAAATTTAGAGCATTGATGAAATTTAGAAGTTAGGATTTTTAGATGAAATTGTTCATAGGAATGGGTTATAGAAATTGGCTAAGGAAAATGGTTATAGAATTCTAATGGATTCAAATGTTTGTAAATTTTCTGGGAATTTTATAGTTATGTAAATTAAAATTCTTTTTTATAATCTTTTAATTTTTTAGTTTATTTTTATAATGGGTTTTTTAAATTTATTGAAATTTAATTTGGGAGAAGAAAATTGTTATTTGTAAACTAAAATCACCCCCCACGTTTCCTATAATTAAATTTACGATACTCTACAATTTGGCATCGAAATTACGTCTCTATCTTCAATAGGATAAAAAAGTTAGGAATGAAATGACATTGCATCGATTAGGAAAATAATAGTGGACCTTAAAATGCCCGTAATTAACACGTAATTACAAAATGTTTGAAACATTTAAGTACATAAAGCTTTGAATAAAGTGAGTGGAAGGGTACTTCTGGGCACCCTGTATATTTAGATGTTTGCTTAAAGACATTATATTAAGAAGATGGCGAACACAACAGAGGGTTATTAATGGAAACAAGTAGCCAAACACTCATACAGGGTGATTCAGTCAATAACTTACGATTCTAAGGGTTTATTACTCAGGAACTAATAAATATAGGAATGACATATAGATCTTACAATACACATTACACATTGGAATTTCACACCTCATAAACAACATGCTCGATGTGTGCCCCATTCATTTGTACAACACGACGAAGACTGAGGGTGAAGTTTTGCAGCACTGCGCCTCTCATCTCATTGTCAACCAGTGCACAAAATTCGGTGATTGCCTGACGGACCTCTTCCATGGTGCGGGGGCGGGTGCTGAACACCTTCTCCTTAAGGAACCCCCACAGAATTGACCCATCAATTCAACAACAAGATCAACTCCAACCGTTTCCCAAACCTCTTCAACGACGGATTCAGCTGGCCACCGACCGGTCCTGACCTTAAGCCCTGTGACTTCTTTCTGTGGGGGAAGAGGTTCGTCAGGCAATCACCGAATCTTGTGCACTGGTTGACAATGAGATGCGAGGCGCAGTGCTGCAAAACTTCACCCTCAGGCTTCGTGGTGTTGTACAGATGAATGGAGCACGCATTGAGCATGAAGTGTGAAATTCCAATGTGTAATGTGTATTGTAGGATCTGTATGACATTCCTATGTTTATTAGTTCCTGAGTAATAAACCACTAGAATCGTAGTAATTGACTGAATCACCCTGTACTTACAGCTCAATACAAACGGATTTGAATCACAAGCACCAACTGAATATTATACTTAATTCGTGGATGCAAGAATAACTGTCACTTGAAACCTCTCCAAACTCCATCTGGACAATCTGACATTTAACTGATAAGAGTAAAGCTGTTAGTTAACTTTGCTCGCTACTCAAAGATTTTGGATGAACAAGCGCAGCAATACCCAAATGGCAAAAACTACGTATATGCAAACCACGGTGTTGAGTCGGGAACAATAATTATGCTAGACGGCAGATATCAATTTGAATTCGACTGCGGTTCCGAACCCCGACTCATTCGACTGAAGATATGCCTAAATGATAAAGTAATTTTTGAAAAATTTCAGAATTACTCATACTAAATGACATCGCAAAATCATTCGCCCTAAAAATTTAAGCAGACAAGAACCAAGGTGTTAGCAACTGAGGGGTTATAGGCCATTGTCCATTCAAAGGTGTCCAGATCGAACAACTGTTAGATTTTAAGGGTCAGTTTATTATCTACTTTCTCAGCTGAGACTTCTCAACTGAGTGTTCAGGAACAATATAGTGACATTGCTGCAACCAAGTTTTCCTCATCTCAACAATGTAAGTTCATTGTTGCTGAAGACTCACTTGAGAAAATAGTGAATGGCCCTAAGTATCTAAGATCATTAGTAGAGAGTTGTCATGCACAAAGAAAATCCGCAGCAGAATCGAACAAGAGGACAAGATCTCCTTGAAGACCAAGATTTGCCTCCTCCGGACACTGATCTTGCCGTATTTCTCTATGGATCAGAAATGTGGATTTTGCTCAAACAGACCTGCAAAAACTCGAGATATTCTAAATGCGATGTCTATGCCAAATCATGGGAATCTCACTTAATGATTCAAGGCGGTGTCAACTACAATGCCGTAGGGAGTTGTCTGAGATGGTTTAAATGTTAAATGGGCACAAACCGATTACATCGACTCCTTTAGAGACAACCACCCACTCAATGGAGAATGTATCCAGAAGATAACTCAACCTACTCAACCACTGCCTTGGGAAAAGCTTCCCAGCGATGTCCAGAATCCTGCCATATCCACAGCAGCGTACTAGTTGCAAGAAAAACCGGCACCAGCCGTAGCTGCGGACCAAAGAAGAAAAAGATCATTCTATTGATTGAAAAAGCTCTGCTAGACACTAAATAATGGAAATTATGACGTCAATGAACTATCAAATTAGAGCACCAGCCGATCAAAGAAAACCTAAACTGTTAAGAACGACACTTAACTTTTCAGACTAAATAAACAAAATTTTCTATTAGAATAAACACAATCAGCATTGCATTTATTTTAGCATGCATGGGAATCCTGGTCAGATCATAAAAGTTCTTTTGCCGTAGCAAGCGAAATGAAAACTGTTTTTCTCCCAAAAGTGATAGAAACGGACTCTGCAATACTTTTTCAATGAATTCTTATTAAGAAAAAAGCAATTCCCATTAACTTCTTATTTCTCCGTTCGCAGGCATTAGTTGGAGATGGAGCTTTCTTTCAGAATGGAGACGTTTCGCAGATGGAACCCTCCTCGGATGAAGAGGAAGGCTTTGCGCAATATTAACTTCGCCCCTTTTCCGAAAAGAGAGCAGAAAGGCAAACAAGAGCGCATGCGCAACACCCAAGAAAACCGATTGCGATTGAATCCTTGGGAGGTGGGGGTGGACGGAAAGCGGAAGTGGCATTAGCCGACCTCTTTTCGAGGTCGTTGATAGGTGGGAGCTTAGCACCCTCACCGGAGCGGTCTCGCCAAACCTATCCCGAGGATTACGGGGATTTGTGTGAGATCCGGTGCACGCTCTCAACCCGTGTATCGATCAATAGCAATCAGATTGTCCCTCTTTCTCTCCTCCACAGCGACCGATTTCCCCCTCAACCACACACGCACACAATATCCCATTTAAGGGAAAAAGCAGTCGCCTTCAGAACCCCTTACATAGAGGCCAAAGGAAAACGAATCGCTGCCGGCATTTTCATGAACACTCGAAAGTTTATTATAATAACGTTGGAAACTTTTTTCTTTTTGCTCGTGCTTTGGTTTTATTAATTAAATGGAATTTAAAACGCCTAGTACATGGTATAAGTTTCTAAAAGGATTTGCACAATTTACATCATCATTTAATTGATGGGCTAATTGAGCGATGCACGTATTGCTGCTCTTGTGTTGCCGATGCTCATTAGAGTAAAAGCGACTTGTTCAAATAGTCGAGTAAAATCTCATTAACAGACGGCAATCCTATTAGGTTATTCGGTATATTGTGCAGGCCATCGATTAGAATCACTGGGCTCCCATTTCATCAGGAGCATCAAGAACTGTTTAGACGTCAATAAGGCCCAATTCATTAAGAGAATAAACAGCTCACATGAATAGCTGCTGGTGAACACTGATGAACACAATCCACTATGTCAATACAACCCTTGTCCAAAACTGTTTTTAATTGAAAGCTCCAATTACTAATTCAATTGCGGTTTGCGAATTCAGTAAATGAGAACAGTTTGTTGGTTGATATATGTGAATGTATCAATGAAGCAATTCTGCATGGATGTTCAAATCGCCTCCCCAATAGCAGTCTAACCAAACATCGATCGAGTTAACAGGCGACAACGACTTGATTTCTGTCTCTTCTGACCTTGCCTTGCAAATGGAGGTGTTCAATTGGGAATCCTAGTTTGAATGTCAATTACTTCAAAGGATCGAAAAGGAGAAATTTTCGAGTGTTTAATAAAACATGAAACACGTCGCTCGCGACGAGACAGCTTGGCTCATTATAAGAGAGATAACGAAACATTTATTGTCGAAAATTGATTTTAGGAGATCCACAAGAGAAATGATTTCTATAAATGAATTTAGTTAGTTCAATGAAATGTCGATTCTTCGTTAATGACTGAAATTAGTTAGTTCAATGAAATATCAAAAAAGTTAAAGAAATTGCACAAAGAAAGATTTTTTTTAGAAAAACGAAACGAAAACTTCGAACCAGGAACCAAGAGCACCTGCCTCGTTGCTTCTAAGATACCCAAATAGTCAAAGTGGAAGCTCAATGATAGAGACGCCATCTGTTTCACGGATCGGGAATTCCTCCTTTCTAAACCATCAGAAACCACTTTTGGTTCTCTTCAACCATCACTTTGAGACATTTGGAAGAAGCTACGAGCCGGATGATTCCTGGTTCGATTCCAGGTCGCGAGATAGTGCAAAGTTTTTTTCAACTTGACTGTTTGAGTCAAAGCAATCAATCATTCATATATTTCCGTTTTTCACCAAATGTGGCACACACATTTAAATTCGGTAATACAATTCAGTATTAAAACTTTCAAAATGTCAAAATTCAAATTTTTAAAAAGGCTTAAGACTTATTTTCATTTAATTAACCTCTCTGCGCAGGCATAGGGCCACTACTTCAGGTTTTCTTCATTTAATTACAGCTTTGGCGAATGAATTTTTCAAAATAAACTAGTTGAGAATGCGTGGTACTACATTGTCAGAACAATGCTAAAAGAGCATCGAATGAATGGTTAAAATCTCCATTCCGGTATTTCCGAAGTCGGTCGTTCTGTTGCCAATTTTTTTCGAATTTTTTTATTTTGACTATAGATTCGGATGGAGCATCAAAAAGTAAGTAAAAATTATAGTAGACACAAATGTTCTATCTATTCGGGAAAATGGCTAAATGGGGGTCAAAATGAATCTGAAGTCAAAATCAAAAAATTCGAAAAAATTGGCAACAGAACGACCGACTTGGCACTTACAGTTACGATGTTATAAACATTATTGAAAATACAACTAGCAAAATAAAAAGTTCAACTTGCAGAATTAAAAATGCATTTTGCAGGATCAAAAATGTATTTTGCAGAATTAAAAATGTATTTTGCGAAATAAAAAGCGTGACTTGCAAAATAAAAAATGCTGCTTGCGAAACGCAAATTCAGCTTGCGAAATACAGTTTTTACGAATGTTTAAGTGAATTTTCCAAACTAAACCATATGAAAATGAGCAAGCCATCATTACCTAAACGAAATTAAAAACTTTATATCTCCGTAACGGTTGGTCCAAATTTGAAATTTTTTCAAATGTATACTTATAATTGAGTCTACTATATATAAGTCGCATCGGAAAATCGGCTGTCATATAATGAGATAATGAATATCGATTATGATAATTATGAGTTTTCGATACTACCCATTGGAATATTATCCACGGAAAAATTTATTGATTTTATGCGCACTCTTAAACTGTTTTAGTTCCATTTTGCTGTGACTCACCATTTTCGAGATATAGCATATTTCGGAAAGTCTGTGTTTGGCCGATGCCTCTCGAACTTTTGGTCCCACAGAAATTTGGATGCGATATACGTAATCAGCGACGAAAGACGGATTCATTTATATATCAAATGTCCCGCATCCTAATAAGGTGCGGACAGACGGAAATATAGGATTCAGTAATTCAGTTTGAAAATGCAATTTGCAGAATTAAGAATGCACTTGTGAAATTTTAAAAAATGTATTTTGCGAAATAAAAAAGTAATGTATGAAATTTTCAAATCCAATAGAGAAGGCATTCAGCAAGTTAAAATTGTTTTAAAATACGGGAGATAAAAATAAAGAGTAAAAAAGTGGATAAGAAGAATAAAAAGTTGGGAGGTACTTTTTTGCCGAATTTTCTATCCCCAACGTACATCTCTATTTTCTGGCCCCACTTTTTATCTTCTATCCCATATGACTCCCTACGAATTGATTTATGACCATATCACGACTGAGTAAATGGTAAAACCAATGTACTATTCACTTCTACACAAAATTCATCTAATCTGCTTGATGGTATAAAATAATTCTTCATTAAAACAATTTTTGTCCACTTAGCATGGTCGCGCTGCATTTTATAGCGTTATTATAGTCTGAAGTTCATGTAATTTATTTCTAATGAGAAATTAAATTCTATGTATAATTTAAATGGTAAAACGTTTCAATTTCATTTTCATTTTATTTTCATTTCATTTTTATTTAATTCACTTTATGAGTTAAAGTTGAGAGGCAAATGTTGTTATTACATGCGAGTTCATCCCATCGTCTAGTTTCCAAGGGATTTTGTCAAGCTCTCTCGTTATTACATTGCCTCCGGATTTTTCATTCCTAGACATCAAAAGCGGCCTTTTGTAATCGGCGGACGATTGGTTTGCTATTATTTCAGGAAAACAATCGTAAAATGTCACCTGATGAAAATTCTTGCGAGCTCTTGCTATTTTAATAACCACTTTATTGTGGTTATCTCGAGCGAACTTACTATTAATATAACATGTGTCCACTAAAAATTCGGACTTCAAAGTTGACATTATTTTACGTGAATGCAAACATGAAGAAGAACAACGAATGCACTAAAGCCTGTTCTACATAATTCAGCGTGCTTGTGGTTTCGAATTATTAGAGTCGTACAGTTTTCGAAGCAAGCATTATTTCGGTTATGAAGTTTTATTCAGACATCACTATTCGCAGAAAAACATTTTCTTGACAAGAGAGTCGCAAGGTCAACGAATTATGATATTTCTAAAACGATTTGTAAATGAACGCAGAAAGAAAAACCTAACGTTCAGAGGCAAAAGTCAGAATCTTCATCCCCAAAAATGGAAGAGTTTGAAAGCCGTGTTATACATATTTTGGGTCCATCTGAATATATGTAGATAAAATAGGTGATTTCTTTTAATGATTATATCTAACATTGGTGGTATATTCGCCATTCTCGGCCGTTCGGTTGTTTGGCTGCGGGAGCATTTCCCTGAGAAGCAAGCGTGAAACGAATGAGCAACTACAAACGGAGGATGAAGCGAGAGAGAGAGAGTAAAAGGAAGGTTTCTTGAGAGGTAAAGTTAACATGATCCAAGGCCGCAGAGGGAAAAGGATTAATTTAAACGAATTCCCCGTAAAGGATTCGCCGGCTTTCTCTTTTCCAAGTTGCGCCTTGCCAACAACTTAAGTTCGGACACGTTTCCCCACCTCCCCTCCTCGGCCGTCGTGTGCAACTGAACAGAAAAGTTGCTGAAAAATCGGAAAACTATAAATTCGCGTGCGTTTTAACATCATAGCTCAAATTTTCTTTCTACCTCTTCTCACCATAACCCCGAGCCGAATGTTGGGGACACCGGCAGCATCATAATTTCTCCCGCAACGCTTTATTTACGAGTCCTTGCTCTCACTCTTATTTGCCGTGGCGGCTGAGAAGGAGAGCCATTTGATACAAAGTCACAACATAATTACGCCCACTGAGAATAAAGATTGAAGATGACAAAAATGTTTCTCAGGAGAAATGAAGGGATTTCGAGCCTTGCGTTCTGCCTTCTGAATTTCACCTCGTTTTCCGAGAGCAAAGGCAAAGAGGAGAGGGAAATTGGAGTTTACGCCCTCTTTTGGAGACGGCAATGACTCACCGTGATGGACGGTACCATTAAGCATTTGCGGGAAAGCGGCCAGATCTCCGCCTCAACCACCGAAACCAGAAGAACATAGACAAGAGAGAAAGAAAGAGAGGAAGGCGGAAAGAGAGAGAGGAAAAAAAAAAGTCAAAAGAGCTTCTCTCTCTCTGGTTTTTGCGCCGATGGAGAACAAACTCATCAGCAATGGGTGGGGAACTAATTGCACCGTCGGTTGACGGAAGCCTCCCCGAGCGCACCCGCCCTTTGCAACGCCCCAAGCGGGGGATGAAGCGCCTGGGTGGGTCGACAATTGCACGCGCGTGTTGTCGCAGCTGCCTTCTCTTCCTCTTCTATTAAGTGTTGACTGGACAATATGACATTCGACAAAAGAAGACGTTCCTTTTGCAAAAGAAGAAATTCAAGAAAGAATTGAAGCTTAATTACATATAATATTCACTGCCTCTTTATTTCTCATTATTGCTTATGGGATCGATTATAATCACAGGTCTGCGGATTTTAATTTTTGGAAAGTTGTTTTTAATTTTTAAAAATTAATAATAGATTATAACAGTCTGGATAAGGTCAAAATATAAATAATATTAAGGACTATTAATCTAAAAACCGTCCCCCAACAGGCAAAAAAGCAAAATAGGGTTAATAAGTGCAGCTAAAAATATCTTTATTTTGTTGTATGTTGTCGTTTTTAAAAATATAAGTTAAAAGCAGGGTCAATAATAGCGATCTCAGTCCTGGAAGCATCAGTCACAAGAGAGAGGGCAATATATTTTGAAGATCGATGCGTGAAAGAAGATCCGGAGCATTGATATCACCTTTTTTTAAGCAGAGAAGATGGTTTTGCTTAATGCTGTGAATTAGGGAAACGCCAATTCCGCACAAATAAGTAATTTTAGCCTGATGAGTCAAGCGATTTAGACTACGTAAATTAATTAAAAATTTTACAAACCTATTGTGAAGAATGAGAACTTTCTTAAACAGCTAAGTATTACCAATATACCAAATAGGTAAACAATAAAAGGGTTTGGATATCAACATGGGTTTGGTACATTTCCGAAAAAAAATATTGCAAGAAAGGAAGTTTGAAAGTCTGCGTATAACATATATTCGGTGAGAAAGTTCAAATATGAGATGTTGAAGATGGAAATTAAATTTACCATCTTTTCATAAAGAATACCCAAGTCTTTTATACAGGGTGTATCTAAACCCTGTCACAAACTTCTGATGGTGATTCCCTACAGCGAGATGAAAACAAAAGCTCATATACACATGGTTCGGATAACGAACCGCTTAAGAGATTTCCGCAGTTAAAAGTGAAGTTTCAGCAGCTGGCCAGAGAAGCTACAACAAATGTTGTAGATGACAGGTGACATGCGGAGAAGCTACAACAAATGTTCGGGGGAGGAGGGGAGGTACCCGTTTCACCTCCCTGAATGATTGTTTAGGAACACCTGAAATTATTAGTAGGCGCACCTGTTAATAGCCAATAAATGGGACGTTCTTTCAAGAATTGGTTGTAGCTTCTCCGCATGTCACCTGCCTCCACAGAGTAGCAAAACCAGCTGCTGAAACTTCACTTTTAACTGCGGAAATCTCATAAACGGTTCGTTATCCAAACCATGTTTATATGAACTTTTGTTTTCATCTCGCTGTGGGGGGAATCACCACCAGAAGTTTGTGACAAGGGATTAGATACACCCTGTATGATTTTTCTTTAGGACTGTATTAGGCCTAAAATGTAAAACCATCTTCAACAAATTCCCAAACGAACATTAGTTTTTCTACAGGCAGCTTCTCTTCCGAACTCTAGTCTATGCAGCGAAGCGTCTCCATATTTTTGTGTATTTACGGGGATACATTTACAGCTTTTTGTGAATGCTAAAATGCAACTGTCAAAATTACAAAAAGAAAAGAAAAAAGTTGCGAAATTAATGAAAGTATTTTGCGAAATAAAAAAATTAGCTTGTGGATTTTCTAATTCAGCTAGCAAAAATGTTATAAAGATTGAAACGAACAGCTTTTTAACCACAACAAATTAACACCAAACACCAAAATGAAATGAAATTATAAATTAAAAACTAAAAAATTAACAAAAGTTTAAAAGTAAATAAATAAAAAACAATTAATAAATCATAAAAAGACGAAATGACCTGAAAAAGTATTAAAACGGAAGATTAAAAGGGGTAAAAATAATGGATAAAAAATGGGGAGAATACTTTTTAATCCCCAACATTTTAATCCTACTCTTGAGGTTCACACTTTTATCCCCATTTTATCCCCCATATGTTTTTTTATCCCCAACACATGTCCCCACTTTTTGACTCCACCTTTTATCTTGACCTCTTTTTATCCCCCACTTTTTTTCCATTTTATCCACTCTTTTGCTCCACTTTAAGAGGCCACTTTCCTTAAAAATTGGGAATTAAGATAAAAATGAAGATATAAAATGACAATTACAGATTAGTTTTAATGAAGCATTTAATATTGCGGAGAACCGTTTACTTACGTAAGAAATAAATAAAAGGGACATTCCATTCCTTAATTTGGAAAAAAAATCCTTTCCTTAGAAATGACCATATCTCCCGTTTAAATAACCCAAGTGATGATGTGACACAGTTTCTGTTGCGCTTAAAATATTTTGCCATCTTTCTCCTCCTTTTTTAAGCTGGAATTAAAGAGGCCCATCATCGTAGAAGCCCTAGGAGACTAGTTCTTTAAAATAAAGTTCCTTGAATGAATATCAATGTGAGCTATCTTACAGGAACTTGGTCGTGTTGTAAATGATCGCGATAAAATCTTTTCCTTTACAAGTTGAAGTGAGATGCAAATGTGTGTTGACATTTGGGCGACGACTTTTGTTCTTTGCGTCGTTCATTTTCCAGCTTTTTTAGTGCGACGTCACCAAAATAAAGAGATAAAGGTCACCCGAGGGAATGTTTTTTTCCAAACGTTTATGGTTAAATTATTCAGTTGACAAAATGGAATTCTTCAGTTTCTTGGCTATAAACAAGATTTTTTTTAAAAAATGAAGTAAAAATCATGACTACTTCTTCTTGGAGAATACTTTAAAAATGGTTTCTCTCATATAAAGGCTCTTCTCTCTTTTTTTTCATTTTTAAAGTGTCTTCTAAGAAAGAACTTGCTTATGATAGAACTTGCTTTTGCATTTATGGGGAAAAAACGGACTAACTTATAAATTGAACACGCATTATAAATTGAACACAAGAGTATATATACAGGTGAACGGACACGGACCAAAACAGGTTTTCTACATATAGATGCCACTTTGCAATGAAGACTCACAAAAAAGATATAACGTGGAAATAATAGGTAGGCATGGCATACGTTAATTTGATTTTAAAATAATTTCATTTTCGCTATTATTTCTACAAGAATCTTCACTAAGACTTTTAACTAGTGTATTTATTTAAAAAAAATTTCCGCCATCTTTTAGGATCCTTTTTTTATTTATATCGCTCCATTTGCCGAGACCATGTAGCTTGAATTCAATCAAATATCCTGCTTTGCTGGTTGTGGGAGAGAAAGAGAGTAGGCGTTGAGTTATGGGAAAGTTTATTTGGCATTTAGTGATCGGTTGAAGAAGGAAAGGAGGTGAAACCAAGTGAAGGTAGGAAATAGAGGGAGAGAGAAAAAAGAAAAAAAAAACAGTGGCGCTAGTGGACAATGGAATTGTGGTTGTCGTCCAGGTCTCTCCTCATCCGTCTTGGTTAGGAAACCCCATTACGAGAAGTCCTCTAAAAGTTTTTCTTTCTCTCTTTCTCCCTCTCTCTCACACTGATACATAAACTTATCATGAAGTTCACCCTAAGCAAGCACGAACACTGAGAAAAGTGGAACATAAATCGAAAGAGTGCTATCGCGAATTATGGTTGTCAACCCTAGCAGAATGAAAGAAAGAGAACTGTAGAACTGTTGCTTCTTAAGATAACATAACGATCTGGGGCCGATTCATTCATAATCGCTCCTGACGGTCCCTCAACAAGTATTTTTGATCTCTAAATTCACATCACCTGCTTCTGGTAAAACTGCTATCCCTAAGAACGTCATGATAATCATCATACACGAACAGTCAAGTTCAAATTAATCGACAAACTCAAAAATTTATTGAAGGATAAAAAAATTGAAATATTGAATTTTGGGGAAGGAAGTAACGCTCAATTTTGTATAAATTTGTTTTAGTGAATCACAGGTCTTCAAAGAGAACCTCTTGGTAACTCGGCACATTTCCTGCTAGACACACTGTAGCATATAATCATCAATTGACCCACTGGTCTGTACACTCGCAGATCAAGAATAGTCTGTAATAAAGATGGCATAAAAACTATCTTTAACAGGCTTCCACAGGAAAAAATTACAGAGCATCAGATCTTGGAAATGTGAAGGTCAACGAGAAAGTTCTCTATTATTGCGATCAGCACAACTAATCGGCGTGTTTGGTCATCGCTTATTATTGAGCTTACTTCTGACTTCATTGTGAAAGTGGTGTATTAAAACAAAACTTCTTGATTTTCTCTCTGAATGGCTAATGAAATCTATACAGGCAAAAATTCGAAGAGTAGTTCTTTGGGTTATTTTAAGAATCTTTTGTCATTTGATGCTATTCGGAATGCCGCTTTGTTTCGAAGATACAGGCGATGAACGTTTTTCGACAAAAATCGTTTATTACCTAATATACAGTCGTACCTCGATATCGCGAATTTCACGGGAGCAGGAAAAAATTTCCAGATAAAGAGATTTTGAGATATAGAGGGTTTCTTTTAATAAATCAAGACTTAAGTTAATAAAGGTACTGTGAGAATATAGAGAACAATTTGAGATAAAATGGTACGTGTATAGAGTTATGCCACGTATAAGTAGAGCCACTAAGGTCAGAAACGCACAAACTGCGCATCCTCAAACATGTCGTACGCAACAGAGACTTGTCAAGGAGATCGAAAATTTTTTCGTGATTTCTTTTCGTAACGCACGAGAATCGTCTAATTTTAACGGAAGTGACATCAAATTTCTTCGAGTTAGTACTTAAATTTCTCATAATGAAAAAAAATATTAACTATCATGTATTTTTGAAAATGCTATGCATTTTGCGGACACACGAAGTCAAAATTCGACATAGCGAAATTTTCCAAGAAAAGGTTTTGAAATAACGAGGGAAAATTACGTTGAATTAATACAGAAAATGTAGGGCAATAAAAAATTTTCGAGATATCGAGGTTCGACTCTATTACATACAAAGCTTCTTAATGTACAATAACTGCTGAAATGACTACCACCAGCTAAGATACATGAATTCAATTTTCCTCCTCATTGTCTGCCGAATTCACCAGGGTTGTTTCTTATTGCATTACACTCACCAACTATCTGATTAAACCAAGAAAATGACAAGTCACGAGACGTATTCAATAATACGTATGAAATCTACAGGTAATATGACAGTGTTTTCAATATCTGTACTAACCTGGTGTGAATGCAAAAAGCAGCCGTTTTAGTAGAATGCTATTAAAAGATATCAGTATTGTTTTTGTAGAAAAATCTTTATCGCCTTGTATCTTCGAAAGTAAGCAGCATTACGAAAATCATCAAAGGACAAAATATCCTTAAAATAACCCAAAAGATCGCCCTTTTAATTTTTGCTGTATGTTTTAACACTATATATATTTAAATTTCATTAAAGGTGAAACGTACACGTGTTTCAAATCGGAAACATCATTTCTGTTTTAAGTTTTACCGAAACATGCAAATAAAGATGTACGTCATAACATGCAAGCGATCTTGTTTTTTCTCAACAAGAGCTCAATAATCGAATCAAAAGATCAATATTTTGGCTTTCAGTGGAATAAAACTGTATAACATGAAAAATGTCCTTTAGATGAAAATATGTGTTTCTTGTATATTTTTGGCTGAAAATAACGAATCTGCAATTATTTTTTGTTTACCATGCACCATTTTCCAAAAAAATCACATTTTTAGTTTTTTACGTATCTATTTTGTAGCACATATAGAAGCGCTATGCGACCAGTTCCTCATTCTGAAGATCTTCCTATACCTAATGCTCCAGATAAATATATTGTTGATTCAGAGGAAGACACCTCCTATGACCCAAACCATCAGGATCCTGACTTTTAACCATCTACATCTATGACATGTTTCCATCATGAAATCACACAGGCAGAGCTTAACGATGGAATGGAAGTATGCTAGCTGAACACTGTTTGTCTGTTTTCAGGGACACACCCACAGATGCCTACAAGAGGAAACGGCCAAAAAAATCATTTTAGTGTTTTCTACATGTATAATCAAGCCTCTGTTACATTTTATTTATTTATTTATTTATTTACTATTATTTTTTTACAATTTACCTGTCGGGGTCCATATGGCCGATAAGGCCGACAAGTAGGTCCCCGACAGGTAACCAAAATAGACTAAGTACCGAAAATAAGTAACTAAAATGGGGTTAACAAACAAAACAAAAAAAAAGTCACTTAAATTCAAGGTAGATAATTAGATAGTAAAAAATGTTTAGGTAACGATGGCTTGCTCATTTTCATTTGGTTTAGTTTGGAAAATTCACTTAAACATTCGTAAAAACTGTATTTCACAAGCTGAATTTGCGTTTCGCCAGCAGCATTTTTTATTTTGCAAGTCACGCTTTTTATTTCGCAAAATACATTTTTAATTCTGCAAAATACAGTTCTGTTGCCAATTTTTTCGAATTTTTTGATTTTGACTTCAGATTCATTTTGACCCCCATTTAGCCATTTTCCCGAATAGATAGAACATTTGTGTCTACTATAATTTTTACTTACTTTTTGATGCTCCATCCGAATCTATAGTCAAAATAAAAAAATTCGAAAAAAATTGGCAACAGAACGACCGACTTCGGAAATACCGGAATGGAGATTTTAACCATTCATTCGATGCTCTTTTAGCATTGTTCTGACAATGTAGTACCACGCATTCTCATCTGACCCCAGAATATGAAACACATCTGCGCTCATAATTATTCTTAGTTAGGGGCAGGTTGATCGCAGTCTTATTACGAGTATTATAATTATGAACATCCGAGTGTTTCCGCAAGGTAATGGGAGATGATAGGATTAGCATTTGATTAATAGATTTGTATATAAAAGAACATATTTGAATAAAATAGATTTGGCTAATAGTCAAAATTCCTAGAGAAGCAAAAA
Organism: Rhysida immarginata; assembly: GCA_023313115.1. Lineage (NCBI taxonomy): Eukaryota > Metazoa > Arthropoda > Chilopoda > Scolopendromorpha > Scolopendridae > Rhysida > Rhysida immarginata. The sequence continues at coordinate 378,120 of JAHWFO010081140.1, read as the reverse complement.
GGTGTGAAACTGGATGAGATTTAGGGAGTTTCAAAAGGGTACGAACAAACCATTTCTGCAGTTTAAGGAATCTAGTAAGATTATAAGAGGTAGCAGACCCCCAAATAATAATGCCAAAACACAATGAAGAATGAATCAAGGAATAGTAAAGAAGTAATAAAATATGTTGTGGGAGGAATTGAAGTATTGAAATCATCCCTTGATTTTTATTTAATTTAATGAGTAAAAAGTCAACATGCTTATCCCAGGATAAATCATGAGATAAAGTAAGATCTAGATATTTAAATGAGTTAATGGTACTAAGAAGATGAAGACCATAGTACCACTATTATAATACATGAGATAAAGTAAGGCCTAGATATTTAAATGAGTTAGTGGAACATTTCTCTGACAAGTGGGTCTCCTACAAAAAACGGTATGTGATGGACCATTTTGTTTTTGATATATGAATCAAACACCTTTTGTTTATACAGAATCACATAGTTTCATTTAAAGGACAGAAAAAAAGTTAAAATTTGTTGTACAGTGTAATTGCATTCCAGGATCATTTAGAAGAATCTTTAAGGAAAAGAACAATTGGAATAACGAAAGATGAGTAGTTCTCAACCTAAACTGAAATAGCGAGATGGTTCGATGTTTCCAGGCAAATTGTCTCCATTCTATAAATCGAAAATCATATAGTCAGAACTAGAAAACGCCAAAACAAAGTCTTGAAAAAAAACACAAGTGAAGAGCATAACTAACTCGATCAGCTCGAACTCGTGAATATACATTATATGGACAAAAGTATTCTGATACCTGAAGAAACATTCAAATTTTGTTTGCTATTCAAATTAGACGCATATGCGTTATGTTGTGTGTTCCCATATAGAGGGGACCCCGGTCGAGGACGACGAGGATTTTTTCAGGGGTAAAATCCTGAGATCACGCACTTCCTTCGGAAGGGAAGTAAAAGCCGTTGGTCCCGCGTAGTCGTTTTCCGGCTGCACGTTAAATAACCCTTGCGAGGCAAAATTTGCGGCCCCTATAACGCCGTCCTGAAATGACCATGGCAGTTGAAAAGGACGTTAATACCAAACAAACCAAACCAGCCCATATACAGAGGTCTCATCTAAAATGAACCAATAGCCAACTTCTAAAATACAAATCTGACAGAGTACTTTCAATGGAAGAATTATTGTACTTTTATATGAGGGGTTTTATGTATATTTCATTTCCAAAAAAATCGACGCCATTTTCGAATATGGAAGTCAACTTTGAAATGTGCAATGGAACCCCCTAATTTAATGATATTTTCAGATTCTACACGACATTTGAGAAATGTTTTATTCTTGGTGTTTTTTTCAAATGATCCAAACGTTTAGGAGATTGAAAGTGTGATGTGTTTGGATTTAAAGAAAAGGCAAAAAACAAAAATTATTCATCAATTTAAACGAAAACAAAGGTTGACGATGCGTCTATTAAAAAAGAAAAAGTAAACGTATGATTGGATTGATAGTTTGACTATTTCAGTTGAATGGCCCCTCGTCCCTTGATGTAACTCCTCTCGATTTTTTTCTTTGGCGGGCTGTTTACAGTTTACAAAAGTCGACCAACAATACCTGAGAATATGCAGTGCAGGCCGAACTGCGTGCAGTGCGTTGGAGGAGAGAACGATACTGCATTCAGAAAAGTTTCTGGAAAATCGCTTATAGAAGGACATGTGCATAGGCCAAGAAGGACATATGTTTGAACATTTCTTCTAACAACATTTATTGTACAACCATTGTTTTACATTACTGTAAAAATGTTATGTTCAAATAAATACATCGCTATCCATTTTACAATCCATTGTTTTGGAACAACTTCTATTTTTTTTTTTTTTTTTTTTTTTGCCTTTTCGAACGCTGGCCAATCGCAACGGCGCATCAAACGAGCATTTGGAGATGGCACAGTGAAGGAACAGCTGCATTATCTCAGGGAAAGACCGCCCTGTATCAAAAGAAGCTCATGGTTTTGTTCTAGTGGGATGTGAGGGCGTGATTCACTGGCTTTAAATCCAAACGCACCGCACTTTCAGTTCCTCTATTTCCTAAACGGTTGGATCAATTGAAAAACATCCAACTGTTGTGTACAATCTGAATATACCATTAAAAATAGGAGCTTCCATTGCACATTTCAAAGTTGACTTCCATGTTCGAAAATGGTGCCGGGTTTTTTGGAAATGGAATACACTTAAAAACCCCTCGCTTAAAAGTACAATAATTCTTCCAATGAAAGTACTCTGTCACATTTTTATTTTATAAGTGGGCTATTGGTTCACTTTACGTGAGACATCCTGTAAGAGATGCGTCTCCTTATTGAAAAACTAATTAGCTAGAAGAAGTGAACTAGGTTTGGTTTGGTTTGGTTTGTTTGGTATTAACGTCCTTTTCAACTGCCATGCTCATTTCAGGACGGCATTTATAGGGGCCGCAAAAATTGCCTCGCAAGGGTTCTTTAACGTGCAGCCGGCAAACGACTACACGGGACCAACGGCTTTACTTCCCTTCCGAAGGAAGTGCGTGATCTCAGGATTTTCCCCCTGAAAAAATCCTCGTCGTCCTCGGCCGGGGTCGAACCAGCGTCCTCAGGCATCAGAGGCGATCACGCAACCCATGAGCCACCGAGGCCGATAGAAGTGAACTAATAAAGTTTCAACGAGATATAGTGATTGGGTGCCATTATTAGAATGTTTCAGTTCCAGGAATTGCGAGCAATCTAGAGAATCCAAAATCGACAATAGCCGATGTGATTCGAAGATGGAAAACTAGTGGCGTAGCTACTGCAAAATCGTGTCCTAGCAGACCTCGTAAACTGACGGATCGAGCTCGAAGAACCTTGAGATGGAAAGAATAGAATTAGATTAAGTCTAATACTTAATATTTAATTAATTTTCCATTGAAATTAATGAAGTTAATTAAAAAATCTTCAAATGACCACAAAACGCTGAGTATCACATCCCATAAACATTGAATCATCTAATTTAATTATTTCATTTTTTTATTAATTTTAATAATTCCAAATGGAAAATATATTAAATATCCTATATATTAAAACACAAAGCACTTTTTTTAAGAGCAAAAACGGCACTTCTGCGCATGCGCATTGATCATTGTTATCGTGGTTAATATTTGTATGTAATTGTTGTTAATTTGATCATCAATGCTAGCAAATTTCTTGATTGTGACATCCTTATGGAGAGGATTGTTTATGAAACCACACAGTCGTTTGCCGTCAATTTTGGCGGGTTCCATCTGGTTAATTATTAAACCTTGAGATGGATGGTCGGAAAATCACGCCAGTCCTGTGTAGCTGATCTATATCTGAATTGAAAACGCCACAGACTTCGTGTTTGCACTAAAACTATTCGAAATGAGCTGCATATAAGCTTTACATCACTCCTGTAAACGCTTAATGACGTTTGAACTAGTGTTTAGCTCGCCGTTCCTGGACTCGAGAACATTGGAAAAACGTTTTGTGGAACGACGAATCGCAATTTACATTTTGGAAATCAGATAGTCGTGCATGGTTGTAGCGATTACCTGGAAAACGATTTCATCCAGAATGTATCGTCTCAATGGTGAAATTTGGAGGAGGGCCTGCAATGATTTGGAACTGTCTTTCCTGGTTTGGACTTGGGCCATTGGTTGTATTGGGTGAAAACATGAAGTCCACGAATTATCTCGACCTTCTGGACAATTCCATGCTCCCTACTCTGCAGCAATTCTTCGGTAGAGACCTGTGTCATTTTCAACAGGACAACGCTCCGTGCCATACTGCACGGATTATAAAAGAATGGTTTGGCCGGATTGATGTCGAACTTTTGGACTGGGCCAACCTCAAACACGATAGAAAGCCTTTAGGACGAATTGGAACGTAGATTTAGAATTTGAAAAATAGAATTTCTTCACTGCCTACTTTGGGGGGTTTGCTTACAGGAGGAGTAGAAAAAAATTCCGCAAAGCAATCCCTTTCCAGAATTTCCAGAAAGCATGCCACAAAGGAAAAGATGGCCCCCACATTGTATTAATTTAATAAAAATAAAAGCTAAGCGTCTAAATCTTATTTTTTGCAATTTATCGGCTTACGATATGAACAGGCTGTATTACCCAACGAGATTAATATTACTAGAGTGGAAATAACCACGCCATGTTTGAAGCTAATTGATAGTTGAGGTAAAAACTTGAAAATAGAATAAGAAACATGAGAATAAGAAAATAAACATTCGGTTTATTACAATCATATTTATCATGGTGCTGCATGCAGGAAATAAATTTAGTCTAAGCTTGGCTTATATTATTAATATGAGCAACTTAACTAGCGTCAGCCATGAGGTTAAATAGCAGCAGTTGAGGTGGACACATGCAAGTTATCTCTGCTTCATAGTGGTGGCGCTGATGATCAGTTATTTTCCACTCTAATAAAATTAATCTCGTTGGTATTACCCTATCCAAAACACCGCATTAGAGTTCAGGCTACCTCATAACTCATAAGCATGTCATGAGTTAGGAAACTGAAGAAGAAGGCTCTAAAGGCAGAGGCGAAGTGACCAATAGTGCTCTGAAGAACCTTTCGAAGAACGTAATTTCTGACATCACGAAGACCATCATTGATTGCTGTAAGTTTCACTGGCCTTGTAACGTAGCTGAGCGACATTTTCCACGTTTAAAAGAATGCAAAATAACCCTAAACCCATTTATTATATTTTTTCCAAACAATTTTCTGGCTAATATAAAGCTCTCCAGTTTACATGTAATTTGCGATGCAATACAGGCGACTGGAATTATGCATTTTTAATTGCTTGAGGTCGGCTGCAACCCCCCAAAAAAGTTGCGTGACTGTCGTGTCCTTTATAAAGACCACTGTCGTAACCTATAATTAAATTTTAATTAACTTCAGAGACCGCCCTTTCAACGAGTCCTGCTAAATTTAGAATTCGGAAATTTGGCCCCTTGTTTTCAATTATCGGTTTGCTTCATTGGGATTCTTAGAATGAGAGATTTCTGGCACTTCTTATAGATAAGAAGGAAAATTATAAAATATTTTAAATCCTTCACCATCTGCCTCTCTATTGATAAGTTTTTGTAAAAATCTGGACTGTACCGGAAACTGTAAAAAAAAAAAAATGGAAAACAGAATTTTTATTTGCTGTTTGTCTTCTTTCTCCTACCACGAAAACCATCTTGAGGCACTCAAGCGTTGAAATGAAAGCAAGTTCTCTTCGTCGAGACTTCTTTCCCCTTTCGTGTCTTCTTTTCTGATTATCCGATTTACTTGCCTAATCTTCTTTCGCCTTACTCGTTTAATCTTCTGTTCTCGAGGGCGTGAGTTAAAGGTTTTTCGCCGGTCACCGGTCGACTGCTGGCGGGCGATGGGAGTTCGATATCCCCCTTCTTCGCTTCCACACTAATCCCAGCTCTTTCTCTCTCTTTCTCCCAAAAGGTGGCAACGGGTAATTGAAGACGGTGCTCGTTGTCATCGAGACCCCGATTAATCAATAGCATGCAGATAGAAAAGGAAGGATGTCGCACTTTTGGGTTGGATGATGATGATGATGACGACGATGATGCCGCCCATTGCTGTTGGCTCTTGTCGTTTTTTAAAAATTTATTCATTTCCAGTCGTCATTAAAAGCGAGTAAAGGTCACGGGAGAAGCGCTCGTTTTGCTTTCGCTGTCCGAGCAGACGTCGTCCTTTCGGCTTGTGGAGGGCGTTTTGGCGTTTCTCTCGAAGAATCTCTTGGTTCAGTCGATGAAGAAGGTGGTGTGTGGGGGGAGGGGGGGGGGGTTCGGCTAAAATCTGGGTCGTAAATTTTTAATAACCGCTCAGATAAACGACTCGGTTGAAAACTAATTATCTCTGCGGGAATAACGGGTTCGGGGAGAAGAAGGTTATTTGGGATTAGGAGGAGGAATTAGGGAAATGAGAAATTTTCAAAAAATAAAAATAAATGCAAGAAAGGTGGGTGGAGATGGGAGTGAAGTGAAAAAACGAATTCCTTGTGATATATTGCACGGTGGCCTCGTTTAGATGCATTAATGGCCCATAGGAAAAGTTTTGCGCCTTGCCATGAATTTTTCATCCCGATAAACAAGATGTAGTCGGAAGAAGAGGGAAAAAATAAGTTTAAAAAATTGGTTTGCCAGGGCAATATATGGAACATTTTAAATTATTTTTTTTAAATTAATTATTTATAACACAGACTATTTTCTGGTGCCATATCTCTTCAAATTTCTATATTAATATCAATTTGCATTTTAAATCATACGGGGCGAGTCAAAAAAGAATGTTACACTTTTAAACATCAACTTTTGGTAATTACAAAGTATAAAAAGGACGGAAAAATTCCGCGACCGGGACTCGAATCTGGAACCATGCCTTTCGCTGACACCGCTCTTACCAATTGAGCTACCACGAACAATAACCACAAAGATGTTACGATATGTCCAAATGGACTTTCATGAACTCATAAATCAGCTCAATCGTCAGACTCGCAAATCAGGTCCAGGTCGCAGAATTTTTCCTTCCCTTTACTACTTTGTGATTATACGAGGCCTGTCCGGAAACTATCCGGACTGAGGCCACAAAAAAAATACGGTTCGAATTCACATAAGTGTTTAGTCACCTTCAAAATAAGCACTGTCTGCAGCAACGCATTTAGCCCAGCGTTGCTGCCATTGGTCGAAACAAGTACGGAATGCCTCCTTTGGGATGGCCAAGAGCTCCGCCGTCGCATTTTGTGTTGCCATGTCCACATCCTCAAATATCCGTCCTTTGAGCGCTTTCTTGATCTTCGGAAATGCGAAGAAGTCGTACGGAGCTAGGTCAGATGAGTAAGGAGGCTGCCTGACCTGCGCGATCTGGTGTTTTGTCAAGAATTGCTCAATGTTTTCTGTCATTTTCACCACGAGACGAGAAAAAAAAAACGCTCTGCTTTAGCGTATTACAACAATTGCACGCGGCACCAGAGTAATAGAAGAGACTCTACTATTACTATGGCGGCACTCTGCAAATTTCATTACGTCATCAGCAAAAATGTCGTCACACAATCCGGATAGGAAAAAGGTGCAGCGAGTTCTACTTTTTTTTGCCTCAGTCCGGATACTTTTCGGACAGGCATCCGTATGTTTGAAGTGTTGCTTCAGTTTAATTACAACCTTCTTTTTGAATCAACTTAAGATAGTGGGACTATCTTAAAGATTTACAGGTCAAACCCCTTTATAACGAACTCCTTATAACGAAATCCTCCTTATAACAAAGAGTTTCAAACCTTCCAATTTTCTCTCAGAACTCCATGGTAAAGAGTTTGGCTATAACGAACTCCGATATAACGAAAAACCGCTTATAGACAAATTCATTTTGCAAAATTTTAAATTTTTATCGCTTATAACGAAATTTGAAATTGTTGTATTGAACAAATATATAATTGCTAATGGGGTTTTGGTTTAAGAATATAGGTCAAGAACTAGTGAAAGTGAAAAAGATTAGTACTGTTTACGATAAGGGAACCCCTTGGCAATGTGTCAGTTTCTTAATATATTGCTTATCAGTTTTCTATTTATTTATTTTTCCAGTAGCAATATTAGAAACCGTGCAGTCTATTTCTAAAGATACCAGTCTCTCTTTTACAAGAAAAAGAAGTTAGCATCCACAATACTTAACATATGGTTTTGATGCAAGATGCATCTCCTTCCACATCACTCCTAAATATGCTGTTATCAAAATCAAACCTACTTCCCTTGCTACACGAAAGACCAAAATCTACGCAGAATGATTCCGAATCAAATAGGGACTGAAATTTCTTCATGATAAGAAAAGATTTCTCAAACGCCAGTTGATGAATCTCCACCTGCGAATTGCACAGCAGACAGGAACCATTGTCTTTACTGAATTCAACCGAAAAATTGAAGACGTCATCCAAGATATTAAGTGCAATAAATATAAAACTATGACTGACAAAACTGACCACCTCAAAAAAAACAAACAAATAAACCCAGTAAAAGTATGCCATTTGCGTTTCGTGGCTCTTTAGAAGTCGTTAGACGAAATGCCTCAACCTTTAAGTCTAAATTTCTTAATATATTATTTATTAATATTCTATTTATAAACGCGAATAAAATGTTCTTGTAGTTCGACTGGGGCGTTTCGGGCGTTCTTTAGTTCCCGTTTGATCGGAGAGAATGGACTTGCGATGTGTTTTATGGGGAGAGAAAAAAAGATTCTTGTAAAGGGAGGAATGGGAAAAAGTATCTTGTTATCACTAAAGGAAATAGAAGCAAAAAAAAAAGAGAGAAGGTGGGAAGACGAGTCCATCTGATTGATTCATCGCAAATGGATCGATCAGCAAGGAAGGCGACTGAGAGGAAAAATTGCAAATAAAGAGAAATGTTTTCTCCTTTTTTCTCGCCTAACTTTTTCTCCAAGTTCCTGTTTCTTTTTTTTTAATACAAGAAAAAAATCCTGTATATACATTGAGACAGAGATAGAGAGTGGGTGAGCTTATTCTTTGGAGACTTCTTCCTTTTCTCCCAAGAAGGAATCAATGGTTTTTCACGTGATGGGTTTAGATCTCTTCTTTGTTCCATTTCCTCCGGTGTCTCTCCTCGTTCTTCCCATCTCCACCGATGACTCTTCCTTCTTTTCCATCGTCACTCTCCCTTTCCAATCTCTCTTTCGCAGCACACTGATTGCCTCCCTCCTCCCAACCAACCAGCCGAACTTTCGTTCCATCTTCATACAACTCCCTTCGTCGCAAGATGGACGAGTCGCGTGTATTTTTTCGCCAACTGTCCTCCCAGTGAAGTGGCGCAAACACAGGACCAGCCCCAGACCGACGACGACGACGAAGACCCTCCCCCTTCTTCCTTCTTTCTTTCTTTCTTTCTTCCAAGATAAGCGCCGGGAAATATACGACTCTCCGTCCGTAAACCCCAAATAAATTTGTTCGCATTGCAAAGAACGCTTGGCATCCTCCAACAGAAAAGAGAACGGAAGAGACTCTCCCATTTTCTTACCCCTCTCTTTTTCTCAAACGAAGACTCCAACAGTTCAACCCCCCTTACCTCCCTCCATACGCACAAGCACATCCTCGCCAACTCAAAAGAAGCCTCCACTCGGGCAGATGGTTAAGATTCGTCCAAACCGAAAGCGACGTCCAACTCCAAAAAGGTCCAGCTACTTACCCGCCACCATGGATTTGTTCTTTTTCGTTAGAAAGGGGGCGGTCTCATAATGTTTTTCCAAGTGAATTAAAGTTTCTTTCTGAACTTTTGCTTTTGCACTAAGCAGCTGTCCAGCATCAATAGAGAAAGCAAGAGAGAGTAACAAGAGTATAAACTTTTAACAGAGAAATTTCTGCCTATCGTAAAGTTCATCTTCAGTAAAATAAATACGAAAATTGTTCAATAAAACACAAAATGTTGGGTCATTTATCCAAATTTATTTTGTTGGCTTCAAAATAAGCCCTATTTGATGCGATACACTGATACCAACGAATAATCTAGTCGTCGAAACCAACAATTCTTAGAAAAAATGCTTGCGCACTGAAACGTCATACATTCTTACGTCATCATTGTTACATTTAGGGCTTAATCAACGCCACCTAAAAAACAAAGCCTGCTCACTACCTGTGGATTGCGTCATCAAACCAGGGCTGACAATCCAACTTTCATTGTTTACAACAAACGAAAAACCTACATTATTTGAGATTGGAAACGTCACACGCGTTCGCGTCACGTTCACGTTTACGTGGTGCTTAACCTCTCTATTATTGGTAGAAATACGATTAACAACGAGGCTAACGAGAAATACAGGCTCCAGCACTGAAAAGTCACCTGATCAAAATAGGTCTAGCAACAATCCAACCTTCATTGTTTCCAACAAAGGAAAAAAACACTGATTGTTAAAATATAAGATGGAAACAATGAAAGTTACAATGTTAATAGACCCATCTTGATCAGGTGATTTTTCAGTGCCGGAGCCTGTCTTTCTCGTTAGCCTCGGATTAACAATGTATGACGTTTCAGTGCGCAGGCTTTCTTTCTAGGAGGTGTTGTCGAAACACTTTTTATAAATTAGCCACTTTCCTGTATGGTCTTCAGCATCTTCTGCGAATTTTGTGTTTTAGACTTAAAACGTCTTCCACGAAACGGTCATTTGAGTTTGGGGAACAAGAAAAAGTCACACAGGGCCATTTATGGGAATAAGTTTGTGAAGAAAAATGCGGTAGCTCAACTGGGGACGCCTGTTAATAGACTAATAGACACTTGCACATTTATTAACATACTTTTTGTCAAAAGAGATTATCATACAATTTCAACAATTATGCGCATGTGTTGGTATTACCGTTTCACCATAAGAAAAATTCTTTCTCTTCGGATATTTGTTTTGTAAAAAAAACACCCTGAAATTAGATATGTAATATACAGGGTGTCCAAAAAGTTTGGTAACATAGCAGATATCTCAAAGCTGCCAGGTAGGCGAGATTTTATGTGTGTGGTTTATAGATAATAGGGGGGTGGGGAATTCATTGCCGCACTCAAGTTTGGCCTTGCCCCCCAAATTTAAGGTTATCCATTTGCTAACTTGAAAACTATTAAAGATAGAGAAAAATTCCGATTGCTAACACCACATGAGTCTAAAAACAATTTTTAATCACACCCTTCCCCTTGAAAGATTTTGAGAAAGAGTCACTCAGGGTCAGGTTGAGCTGGCCAGGTTAGCTGAGGTTTCTAACTCATTTGCATTGCAGTGAAGCACACCGTTGGGAAGGTTTGGTTTGGTTTGTTTGGTATTAACGTCCTTTTCAACTGCTATGGTCATTTCAGGACGGCGTTATAGGGGCCGCAAATTTTGCCTCGCAAGGGTTCTTTAACGTGCAGCCGGCAAACGACTACACGGGACCAACGGCTTTACTTCCCTTCCGAAGGAAGTGCGTGATCTCAGGATTTACCCCTGAAAAATCCTCGTCGTCCTCGGCCGGGATCGAACCCGCGTACTCGGGCATCAGAGCCGTTGGGAAGGGGAAGGGGATGCACACTCTTGAGTAACTCTTTCTCGCCCATTTTCTCAAAAACGTGTAAACAAACTGGTTAATAGATCGCGCCAAAACTCTACGTGACAATTAAGAATATTGTTGTCGTCTTATAGCAAAAAAATGCCTTTTTTAAAATTCAAATGTGAGGTGGAGGGTCGCGATTCGAAAAAGGTTGGGAATCACTGGACTAAATGTCATCACATGCTTAAGATTAGACGCGTCAATGTTAATCGATGTTAAGCGAACAAGATGAAAGCACCTGTACACAGGAATTTTCACATCATATGAATAATTTTTTAACCACTAATACATAATTTGTGCTGACACGATGCACAGCGTTGACAAAATTTTTCTAAAATAATTTTTTTCTCTTTTTTTATTGTCATTGTACTTATTTCTAAGATCTAAAAATCCAACAGAGCGACTTAGTTTTTCAACAACTGATGACTGTATGGAAGAATTTTGAAGAAGAAAAATTGTTTTACTTTCTTAATATTTACAGTTTTAATGGAAAGTATGATTTTAATATGATGCATGCTTTTATAATTCTGTATTGCAAATTTTGTTCAACGAGGTCATCCAGCTGATGAAGTTGCGTTTATTCAGTTAGACGGACAATAATTGCACCCTATATAGGTTGAATAATAATATTTTATGGAAAGCTTATTTACGAGGTCCTATCTAAAATTATCCGAATTGGGACATACGAGAACAGTGAACATCCGGTGTTATGCCGCCGGACGGCGCTACATCCATGAGTGCTATAAGAGCAGGGGCGGTGCAAGGGTAACTGGCACCCCTAGGCAAAGAAAAGTTCAAGCGCCCATTATGTACACACATATTCACGTGGATAGGCAACCATGACTAAAAATAAATAACTTTGAAAAAAAAAATTTTATTGACTTATTTAAATAATAACCAATATTAATTGTATAATATTTAATTTTATTGGCTTCATGTCTTTTTTAAATTTGAATCAGCAACTCAAAATTTATCGTTTTGGTGTAGCTATATCGAGTAAATGGCATTACAACAAAGTCACTGTGGATAAACTTTTGCAAGGCATTTCTGTGCACTCCTTGGACATTCATTCGAAATTTGACGAGTAAGCTCATTATGTCAAGCGCGACGATACAAGAATTGATACGCAGTAAGCGACAGACCCGGTTTCTTTTTTAGATATTACTGTTAAAAGCGAAGCAGTTTGACTGATTAGAATTAGAAGCCCGGTTTGTTTTTTGATATTACTGTTAAAATCTGCCAAAAATTTTACAAAGCCATTTAAGAGAACAAAATGGATAAATCAAGCCACAAAACGGAATCTTTGGTAGACAAGATTAAACCGTGGAACAATACAAAAAGATTTCAACAGATTAATGTATTTGGACTGAAAAACAGTAATACCGCTGAAAAACAAGAAAGTTCCTTTACCTCATATTTCTTCTTTAATATGTTATATTCTTGTTTAAGATATGATAAACAGTATGAAAGCGGACCATTTCCCTCTGAATACGTGAAGTCATTTCGCCGCTAGGTTTCGCTGTGAAGATGAATGAAGGAAATGTTTTCGTCATCGCCCGAAGCTAATCATCAAACCTATCCACTGAGACGGGGAAATCGGGAAAAAAGAAAGAAGTCACTCGCGTCATTTTAATGAACTTAACAGATAATTGGAAAAGAATTAAAAAAAAAACCCAGCTATACAGAGCTTCGGAAACGGTATTCATGTTTCTGAAGTATCGGAATCAGATTATTGATTAACGAGGACTGTCAGGCCAACCAGCAATGTAAACAAGTCGAAATAGAAATGATAGAAGTAGTAGGAGTAGTGGGTGCTAATAGAATAGAGTTTTCCATAGCGTGTGGAAGAACAGGTCAATCAACTGACTCGGTCTAATTTAGACGGTGCTCTTCAATGAAGGTGCCACGGCGCCTAATCCAATTGCTTAATTTCTAACCGTGAACGAATTATGTTGTTATATATCCAATATTCTTCAATTAAAAAGAGCGCAAAAACTCATAGAAGAAGCAAAAAAACATGATGATAATAGAAATAATACGGACTGAATAATACAGTCAATATTGAGTATTGTGCTCATTTTAAAAAGATTCAATTTACGTTGGTTAATATATTCTAATATAATAACGGGAAAAAATTGAATAATAAAATAAATAATCTTTAATTGTACCAAAAACGCATAACTCAAAGAAGGTAGTAAATATTAAAAAAATATGCAGTATATAATTTAAATCTTATAAATTTCTGTTTATATAATTTTTGATAATATTTTTTAAGAAAATACTTCTTAAAATGTAAATTTTTCCAAAAATAATTTTTTTTATAAATTTAAGTCTTTCCTAAATATTGGGTAGAGTCTATGTAAAATTCTTTTTGAAAAAATAAGTTTTAAAACATCAAGTCTTATCAAAAATCTCATTAAGAATTTTTGAAAACATTTCATTATAAGCTTAAAATAATTTTTTTATACATATTTTTTAAAAATTGATAAACATATTTCAATTATGTATTTATAAATAGAAAAAAGTTACTCCAAAGGAATTATACGGGAATAAATTTGAGATCTATTAATACACTACTGGTGTGAGAAATTATCTTCTTAAATTTCCTTCAGTATCATAGTATCACTTCTTCAACTTTCCTCCCCTCTGTTGTTGAGATATTAGATTATGTATTAACATTAAGTATAATT
>JAHWFO010081140.1:313306-354353 GCA_023313115.1 Rhysida immarginata | reverse complement strand
TTTACTATTTTAATTAAAGGAGTGTATTTATCTTTATTAATATAATTTATTTAGGTTTGTATAAGAAAAGTTTTTGTATAGTTAGTAACTACATTAGAGAAGTATCAACGTCGTTATGAAGGAGGATTCGTAAGATACATTACAAATTGTAGAGGTCCCGTTGAAGAATTGAGAAATAAAACCTTTCTCTGTAATTTTGATAATATTGTGTTTAAGATTCAAAGTTCATAAAGTCCTCATCTTGCTTATGAATCCTTCTTGAACATGGTTCATAGCTTGAGATAAATCGCAGTAGTTTTCATTCATTCGTATAGTTTTGCATACCTTCCGTTGCAGGATGTTAATTGGAATAATGTAAATCTATGTTTACAAGATAATGTGAGAAGTTTATATAATTATATTGGTGATGTGAATGATCTAGTATCGTGTGCGAATGAAATACTCCTCCAAGAAGGGTTGCATAGTAAAGTGATCAGGGGCGTTAATAGAAAAAACCATGCTGGAATACTGAATGCAGGAGAGCGTGGATGAGTAAGATTGAAACACATCGCCAATTGCTCATGGGAGTGAACGAAATCACGCCGAATGACATAAAGCGTGATAACCAAATATTTAAGAAGGCTGTGGCTACGTTCACGGCTACCGTGAAGGCGTAACGGCTCACGACAGTAAGGAGTGATGTCATTTTTATGAAAAGTGACGTCACAGTTGCTGCCGGGAGTTGGAAAGAAAACGGAAAAATTTTTTGTAGGGGGAGATGTAAACTTTTATGTAAACTCAAAACTGGCTCATTAGAAGCAAACAAGTTATTTATAAAAAAAAAATTTGTTTTAATGTAAAGAGTCCGTACATGTCGATTTTATTGAGTTTGGTTCGCTGGTATGGAATCATGAATTTTTAAGTCAATTTCCGAAAGAAAAAAATTGAGTTGGGTAAACGAACACATAGGCCTTCACTCTTAGTGAGTAGTACGCCAACAAGAGGTGAAACAAGTCATGATAATAAAGTTTACAAAAACAAAATTATATACAGTGTTATTATCATCCCCGCGCTTACTTGTGAATTTACCCCCCCCCCCCTCCCGATCCACCCACTAAGAAATCTATACTCCAATAAGTTTGTGTATTCAAATATTGAAAATTAAATACTATAAATCTTGGAAAAATTATGACCCCTTTATTTTTTAAGTAGCGGAAGAATGGAGCTACTTAATGGTTTCGTAATGTCAGTCTGTCCTGTTCTGCATTTTGAGGTAGAAGGTTGAAATTCGGAATGTAGCTTACTATGGGCATGTGTACCTTCACTATTTAGTTTGGCTTTGATTGGCCCACTGGGGTCGGAAATACGGGGGTGGGAGTTAGAGGGGACCAAGTGGTCTATGTGGTGTTTAGGTATGTAAAGGAGAGATATGCATATTTCTCTAGGCATAATCTGCATTCCTTTGGTGTTTGGGCCAAATTGTCCCAGTGGGATCGGAGTTGTGGGGGTAGCAGTCACTTGGTCTTTAGAACTATGGCAACATATGGAGTGTGATATATCATTCGATCGAAAATGATGAGAAAGGAACGAAGATATGGTTCTTTTATATTTTCTAAATACATTTCGAGAAAATAAATTTTTTCAATAAAAAAAAAATTGGGGGTTAAAAAGTGCAGTTGAAGGGGTAAAAAATTGATGAACTCAGAACTCCCGCTACTTTCCTATACCTTCCTCAGGAGGTTTAATTTCTTGTTACTTATATAATTTAGCAAACAGAATATGATTTCCAAATGTTTTTTGTTGCCGTTCATTTATAAAACTCTCAACTCTTGATAAGACTTTCCCATTGAACATATTTTTCTAGTTGAACATTTACACAGTATGTTCGTTCACCGCTACGATCGTCCGCAGCACGAAAAGTGCCGTAAAACAACTCCCGGCAATAACGTTTGACGTCACTCTTTAGTGTCGTGAGCCGTTTGTCTTCACGGTAGCCGTGAACGTAGCCACTGCGATTTAAGAAAACATGTCGTGCTGCTCGAAGACAATACTGCATGAGTAATTGTACAAGTAAGCAATTGCGGAAACTGGTAAACATGTCAAGAACCACCAAAAAAATAAAATTATCAGATGATATAAGTGAGTCATATTTGAAATGGTGTGTAAACCCTTTCGACAGTGAAACAGAGGTAATAGATGATATTGAAAAACAACCTAGAATTAATACTGGGATGACTGAAGGTACGCCAAATTGGAATAGAAGTGATTTATATAATGCAATAAGGAAATCCGAAGAATGATTTATTTTATCAGCCGGTCATTAGGGAGTGTATTTGCAATATCTCAGAGATGTTACTATGTATTGTTGATAAAATAAAAAAAGACGAACTATATCCTAAATCATGGAAGAGAGCTAAAATTGCTCCTACTTGTAAAGGGGGGGGGGGATAAGAATATTATACAGAACTCCAGACCCATTGCGGTAGTGCCCACTGTTGCAAAAATTTTTGATCATTGCATTTTCCATCAAGTGATCGAAATGATCGTGGAACATTTGCCTAGGAATCAATATGGTGCTGTTGGTATGAGAGGCTGTAATATGGCCTTATTGGACATATACAGCTATTGTGTAGATCAATTGGACTGTGATAAAGCAACACACGTGGCCCAGACCAAAGTATCACAGGCTTTTGATAAAGATCCGAGAGATATTTGTTGCAGGAATTGAGTAAATTCGAACTGCCATCAACTATGATGAATATTTTGAGATCATACCTCAGTGAAAGGATTGTTTACACTGTAGGGTGCAATGATGTTGCTTCCCATTTAGGTATCACTCAGGGTACAGTTTTAGCTCCTGCTTTATTTGCTGTTTTTGTTTCAACTCTTAATAGCCTCAAGTTAAAACATGTGTGTTGCATACGTTGATGACGCATATTACCTAAATCCGTTTGACCCTAACGTAAATAGTAGTCATTTAGAAGAGCGCTGGTCAAGAGATCTCAATAGTATTAAAAATTGGTAAGCAAATCATAAACTCAGGATAAATGAAAAGAAAACTAAACGGTTATTTATAGATGCTGTACATTGAACAGATTCAATGCAGATTTTGGGAATTTTATTTGATTCAAAATTTAATTTCGGGCCTCATGTTGATCTAATCGTAACAAAACTGATTGTATTCTTTAATGAGAATTCTATCAAAAACGCTTGGTATTCATGAGGCCAAACGTATTTGTAAATCAGTTTTGCAGTCTGTTATTTGTTATGGTATAACAATTTGGGGAAATAATACAATTTTCTTCTAAAGCGAATTAAAGTTGCCTATAATTTATGTTTGTGGCGATTGTTCAGATTGAAATTTCAGCAATCGATTTTCGAATTTTGTTCTGTTAACAATGTAATGTATTTTGATACTCTGATTACTTTGAAACGCTTAAATGAACTTGCTGTAATTGTTAGAAACCCAGGGCATCCTTTACATAAGATCATGACTTTTTTTCAAGCTGATCCCTCTGCACGTGGTACGAGACGATACAAATTTGAAGTAAGTGCAATATTAACTGCTTTTCGCCGCAGATGTTTTACTTACAATTCTTTCGGTGTTCGGATTTACGTACTATACTATTGGCCTGTCAAAATATAGCTTGCAATACGTCATGCAAACATTTTTATAGTAAGTTAGTGCATTATATGTTGTCAAATCAACTTAAATGGCGATTTGTTTGAAATTTTATGTCCTGTGTTGTTTAGTTTTACGTGGATGTATTATCTGTATTCAATGCCTAGTTAAGGCGAATTTAATAAATAAATAAATAAATAAATTAATTAATTAAATAAATAAGTTCTTCACATCAATTTTTTTCTCCAGGGTACTGTAAAAAGAGAATATAGGAAAGTTGCGGAAGCTCAGAGCTCAAGGAAATTAGCCCCCCTTAAAAGCGGAATAAAAAAAATGGATAAAAAGTGGGATTAAAGTGAGGAATAAAAATTAGGTTAAAAATTGGGTGTAAAGAAAAACTAAATAAGTGACGCAAAAATATTCCCACTTTTTATTTTCTTTATTTACTTTTTAACGACTGTATTTTCTCATAATATTGATTTTCTCGAAAATAGATTTTAGAAAATCGAAAAGAACTCTTATATTCTTTCGTTTCTCGACATTTCTGATCGATTGATATATCGTATGCCATATGTTATACTAAAATGGCGGCGCCTCTAGTGACGTCGTTTTCTGTGCTGAGGCTTGCAAAGTGTGAATGCATTGTTCAAGAATAACGTGAATTCTGCCAAACTGCTGTCATCAGCTAATATACCAGTGGCATAAAAAAATCATTAGAAAAAGCCATTCAGTTTCTTATTAGTTTTCTATGTGGAGCTGCTTATTGGACATGATTAAATTCAGAATACTTTACTCGTTTTACCATGTCCGTCTCTCCCCTTCATATTTTCTACAATTTTTGAAAACTGAATAATTTCTAAAGATCACGTGATCGCTACTCTCATACATCGATCACAGTTGGACAATCCGACCACTAACTCCCACCCGCGTAACTCCGACACCAATAGGCCAATAAACTACATATTCGGAAGAGAATAGGACATGCCCAAAGTAAGCTACATTCCGAATTTTCACTTTCTACGTCAAAAATTGTAGACAATATGAAGGGGACAGACGGACATGGTAAAACCAATAAACAGCTCCATTCATCCACTACTTAATATAGATTTCAGCTGGCTGAGAATCGCAGCACTGGAAGACAGACAGAGAAAATGCCAGTTATTCAGCGATGTTTCATTTATAGTTGTAGATTTCTCACTGCCGAATTGATTAACCAATACTTTTGCAAATTATTAACTAAAAGCCATTGTAGATCTCATTAAACAATTCGTCACCTAAAGACAGGCGCAGGAGTGCCTGAAAAGTTCAGCGAGATATATAGTAATTTTTAATTAAGTTTTGCAAAAGTTTTGGTTGCTCACTTCGACAAAGCACGACTAAGCTTATGAATAAAAGACCAGTGAAAGCAGTTGGCATTCCATCTTCTAGCGTTGCGATTCTCCGCAATGGTGAAATCTTTATTAATTGTGTTAAAATGACTTTATGAACATTGAACCACTCTTCATAATTTTCCATTCTTCATAAAAAATTCCTAAAATCAAATCTTGATGAAGATAAATGTATAGTTAACTAACAAAGAAAGTGAACTACTGGGAATGCATAAATTTTCAACTCCAAAATTTAAAGAACATCATTTTCAATCCAAAATTAATAATTAGTTATATATTCAGATGTAGGTAAACCATTAATAAAAAAATGAACGCTTGAGATGGAAGCAGATCTACTAAGAAAGTTTTGTATTTTAATCAAATGGTGCACAAAGAAGTTTTAACCACAGTCAACTATATCCAACGCAACTCTTTTGAGCGAGTACGAATTCTGACCAAATTTTCGGAGAAAATCCCTTCCCGTCTCGTATTTCAATTCAAATTTAAAAAAAACAAAAAAACAGAACATACCATTATACCACAAGAAACTCTTTTTTACATAAAATGCTCAAAATGCCCTCAGTTGGCATGGATACATGCATCAACCCGCATTGAATTCCGGATGCGCTTATGCGTATCGTTTCCAGCCTTCCACAATACGGCACGAAGGCTCTCTGCATCTTATACCGGCGTTTCATATATAAGAACTTTCAAATGCCTCCACATTTCTGTTCTGTTCCTGTGTACCTCCCAAGAGTTGGAAGAGTTGTAGAAAATGAGTCCGAACACATATATAACATACTTTCTTCTTGTATATCTGAGGATGTTTCCTGAAAGTTTGGTCGTACTTTTTTTCTTCTACGTCCATTATTTTTTTATTTAATTTTATCAAAATACGATTTTAGAGATTCGTTTACAAGTAAAAATATTGTTAAAATGAGGCAACATATTCTTTGCGAAATAAAAAAAAACTTTTTAAGCACACCCTTTTACTCTTAAGCACTTAAAAGTAAGAAAAAACCTTTTATTTTATTATGTAGCATTTTCATTTTATTTTAAAATTTATTATTAAACACGCCGCCAGACTTTAGCTTTTTTTTAATTTTATTTTTTTATTTTTAAGTGCATTTTTTTTCAAATAAAAGTGTGTGCTTAAAAAGGTTTTAATTAATATTTTTTATTTTATTTTTTTTAGTCTCTATTTTTTTAAAAACATGTTTTTACATCAATGAGAATTGCAAACAGGGATTGATTTGGGGGACCACAATAAAATCGAGTTTGAGTGTCTCTTTTTACAGGTTTACTACTAAATTTTAAGGTCCTTCCGGATGAACTTTTAATAGACATTCAAATGAAATTCACGTCTGGGAGTTACCATTGTTTCTCATTCTTAACAATTGGTCATGATACACTTATTAAATAGGGTCCGGATTTTAGGTGCACCCACCTTTTAGTGTACCTGATGTATGTTCTTTAATAACGATTTTATAATTTCAATCTTTCGGTATTGTGAAAGTTTTTCCTCCTCCTTTTCAACTTTTTTGAGAGAACTCTTTCCATCTTTTCACACACCTTTTTTGTTTGCACCTAAAATCCGGACCCTAGTTATTAACCATTCAGTTGCATGTTAGTTGATATTTAACAGTTCCTTTAAACCTTTAATACTTACTTTTAACCCTTTCAGTCCCTGTGTCCATTACAATTATGATTTTTATGTATATGGCTCTTAAATTCAAGTGCAAGTATTTTTACATATTTGTATTATTTCTAGCTTTTCTATTTGTTTATTACATTGCTGGGGTTCTATTCGTCAAAAATAGAGAACTTTTCAATGTCTTTATGGCTTAATGCACTATATAAATTTTTATTACATTTTTATTTTATTTTTCCTTTTATTGTTGCATTTTCATTTACTTTTTAAAATTTTTATTACATTTTTCAATTGAGAACTTTGAGTTGAATTCTGCAGATCTTGAATTTATTGTTAATAACAGATGATTGCAAAAAGCCTTTACCAAATTTTTAATATTTTGTATTTCTTTAATATATGCACAAATCACAGTAAAAACTTTTACATATTGCACTGTCATCGGGGTCTAAGCCACCCTGAAAAAAAATCAGATCATTTTGACAATTTTTTTTATTTTTCCCCTACAAATTTGATTTAGCTGGTCCCCCCCCCCTTGGCTACTCCCAAGGGATAAACCACATAAAAAAACAATAAAATCTCAGATTCCTTAACATTGATGGTTCTATGAACAGGAGAAGAATCAATAACCATAAATGAAATTAATTTTATTTACCTTGCAAAAGAAAAAGTATTTAAAGACTATATATTTCTCCTATAGAAATTAGCTAATTTCTTTATATTCCAAAAATTAGTTTCTATTAGCTAATTAAATATTATTGATCATTGTTGAGTTAAATTTCTTTAACAATTGTTGTAGCTTGGCATGCGCACGTAGCTCGCAATATCACCCTTCTTTGTTACATGTGCATTGCACTGTAGCGTTACAGCCATACACACAAACAAACTGACATAGGAAATTATATTAATAGATAAAAATAATTTTTAAAGTGATGGATGTGAGTGAATGATGTATCTTCATGAGTCACAATTATTTTAAACTTTTGTATTTAGTAGTTTTCAAGCAAGAAAAAATTCTGCCATTAAAACAAAGAAATGGGGACTGAAAGGGTTAAAATTCCGAAACTATCAAATATTATATTGTCACTGAAACTTAGTTAACATACCAAATTTCAAAGCTCTAGGTGTTGAAGAAGTGGGTTAAAATTCACTTGCAGAACTCAAGCCAAACAAACAAGCAATTTTTAAAAGTGTATAAAATATAGATCTAAGTTAAGAAACCAAAAATTAAAAGTAAAAATGCATACGACAACTTTACACGTGGTGTATGAGTAATGACTCTTGGCTAAGACGTGTCTTCAAACGACTACAATGCCATTTTGCAGAAACGGTGATTATATAATAAAGAAAAAAATTTTGTGCTAATATCTTCATGTGAGTACGCTACCGATAAAGGGCTATATTCTTAGCCTGCACTTACTAAAAACGTTGTATTCAATTTACTTTAATTATACCAAAAAGCATCCATAGAAACATTCCGTGTTCGTTTTTTATTTTAAAGCCAAGCGTCGTCGGAGCAGCTGGATTGCGTAGCTTTGATAAATCACAGATCAAACTGAGTCGACGGGGGTGGAAAGAAGAAAATAACAACAAAAAAATTAAATTTAATTAAAGAAATGGAAGCCATAAACTTCGGAGGGCGAAAACTGAGCCTGCACCCTAATTTGACCTACGTGAAGGTTGCGGTTAAAAAGCTTCAATTGCTTATTTCGTGGCGTCGTCCTTGGCATTCGCTTCCTGTTCCACTTCCTTGCTCCATTCTCACTTCCCTGGAGGACGGAGACCAAAGTATTAAGAAGTTTTGCACTCTGCGTTTTATTTCGTTGACATTTTCTGACCAAGTCCAAATAATTTTGGTTAAACACACTCAGAGGGGCAGTCGAGACTCCAAGAGCAGTTGTCGCGAGGAAAATCGATCCACATCGTTCGAATTCTTCAATTTTTCTCCAGTGACTTTAAATTCATCGTTTCCTTCAAGTTAAGAACAATCTTCCAGTTAAAGCTCAGAGGTTGTAACGGGATTCGACTTTTAAGTGATAACAACTCTGAAACAGTTTTGCTCAGCTTTGGCTATCGGAAACATCACGCAATTCAATCGGTAAGATCATATTTCGGTTTTGTTATTTACAATGATTAAAATATCGGTGAGTGTCTAGATCATTTGGATTCGTCAATTTTCACGTGGTAAAATGGTAGACATAGTTATGCAAATTTTCATTGTGTTTCTAACAGAATTTTCTAATTAAAATTATTTATTTTTTATCTATGAACTAAATATGAAGTGATCTGAGTTTACAAATAAAATTTATTATGTCATACACGATTTAACACCAGCGCGGTAAGGAAGATCATGCATTAAGCATAAAGCAAGCAACGATATAAAAAATTCTTAAACATATGGTTCTTCCCTGCTTCATTAAATATACGATTCCACATAAAAAATGCAACACCTGAAAGGGGTGCTTCAAATAAGACAAAAAGGTGGCAAGCATACGTACAGATAAATAGAAGGGAAAAATGAATTACCATGCCGTAAATGATACAAGACTGCAGTAGTCAAGGACAAGTGGAATGAGTTGTCAAAATGATAGTGTGACATACATGTATTGCGGATTCGACTGAAGAGTTCAATCGACTAAGAAATGGGGGATCTTAACCATGCGGCGACCATCTGCGTCCATAATTCATAGGCATTTCGAATGTATTGTGCAGAAGCATTAAGTTGGGGACACCCCGAAAGGATAATACCAAAACGACAAAATCGATGACACCCTAAACCATCACACAAAGCTAGAGAGTCTTAGGACTTTCATAAATGACAATAGAATCGATCATTGGACCACCTATATATTATTAATCTTTAATCTTTAATAGCATTCCAAAGGAATTACAAGTCAAAATTTATAAAAATGATTACATAAAATTAAAAACCACAGACGATAATATCCTCTCGTTAAAAAAATCGACAATGCAAAGAATTCGAAACAAAATTTCAACTGGAAACAAACTCCACCTACTTAAAACTAAACATCAGGCGGGTTCTTTATCTTAGCCGGCTGATATTAGCACCAGGTGATGACGTCATATCATTGTTTCAACCATAATCTCTTTTACTATTATGTTTCAGCCTAGCGTTCTTCTTGATTTTCCATCCGATGACGTCATTATTGGGTGTCCCAAAGCCAACTAGAAAGACAGGCCTCGTTGTCCTCGTGGGTGTCCATAGCCGACGAAAAAGACAGGCCGGGGCACTAAAAAGTCACATGACCAAAGTAGATCTAGCAACAATCCGATATTCATTGTTTCCAGCTTGGATTTCAACAATCAGGGTTTTTTCGTTTGTTGGAAACAATGAAGATTGGATTGTTGCTGGATCTACTTTGGTCATGTGGCTTTTTAGTTGGCTTTGTGGGTGTCTCTACCAGCCGGCTAAAGTTCATCCAGCATTAGTTTGCGTGAAATGTGATGGACATGTTAATTGTTATGTATTGCTTACTTTTTGTTGTAACAATGTCCGACAATTGAAACGGCCATCACATTTCGCGCAAACTTTGGCTGGATGGGCTATAGCAAATCCGGCTAAGATAAAGAACCCGCCTCTCGTTTCCCTGATTTAATATGACATACTCTGTGATTATTGATCTAAACTTTGTACAAATGGTAATGCCTGGAGGAGATATAAATATTATGTCGGACCTTGTGGGACATAAACAAATAGCATTATAAGTAATCGATTATCAGACACTTTAAGGCATACTCGCAGTATCGACTACTTTCCAAGCATTGCCCACCCCTATTCAATAATACTACAATACTTGTCAGTAGAAGAGAAATGAATGTTAGGAGTGGAAAGGCTTTCCTGCTGTAAAAGTGCTGCGGTTATATATCAGACTCACTAGATGTTGCCAGAAGCGCTGTCTCATAACACCACTTCCGCGAGAATATCCGCTTTTATCCTTTTCATCTATTTTTCGTATAACAAGCAATGATTATTTCGATGATCTCATAAATTGTTAGAAATTCATAAGAAAAGCTTTTACTAATTGATTCCATTAAATAAGAATTAGTATTCCTTACTGGTTATTTAAAATGTTAATCAATTTTAGAGGAGACCAAATAGAATGCTGTGCCTTCCCAAAAGCAGGTGAGCTGAAGAGATAAGCTGGGATAATATCTAATAGAAGTCTTCTCTGGTTCTTAAAAAGTGATATGGTAGTCGTAGGACTCCTTATGAAAAAAAGAAATGAGAATTTTTTTTTGCTTTTTCAAAAATCTGATGTCTTTATGTCATTGTCTTGAATTTTTGAAAGGCTGGTATGTTAACTTTATTCCTATCGGGGGCTATATCGCTTTAAAGAATAACCCGAATTAACAATAAAAAATTAAATGACTGGTGTTGGGCAATTTAGTGGTAATTCCGATTGATTAATTGAATTAACTTATTGAATTTCATCTTTGTTAAGAAAACGTGTCCGTCAGCGATCTTTGGAATGCTGATCGATTAATTAACTAGTCCTATATTAAAACAACATTTATCGACATTATCGAATCACGATTATCGCCCAATTATAAAATAAATTGAAGAGGTACACGTGTACTGGTCTTCCATTTAAAAAGAAAAAAATAATAAAAGAAAATGAAAATAAAATTGTATTGCAAGGGGATTCATAAAAAACTTTTTAAACACAATTTTTCATCTCCGTGTCAAGTTCGTACACGACCAAATTTGTTTCATTAATATGAACGCTACAATCATTTCTTCCTTTCCAGAAAAAAAAACTTTATTTATTTCATTTCGTTTTACTCTTTCCGTTTCTTTGGAATTAGCTGCACAAAACTGGTTACATACATACCGGGTGTCCCATAAATGACTGATGGATTTTGAAAATCAATAAAAAAAAAGACGGAATGCGATAGATATGTATCGTTTGCAGCCTTATGCTTAGGAAATCAGGGAATTTTATCTCACCAAATTTCAAATTTAGTTAACATTTTCACCCACAGGTGGCGCTGAAAACTATGAAAAAATAAAAACCGGTATGAAAATGTTGCAAGGACTGTTGCAAAAAATAAACAATGACATTTTCAATGTAACCCCCATTTGCTGCAACAACTTGGCGCAGTCTCAGACAAAAATTTGTGGAATTGTCTCAGTCTCAAATTGTCGCAGTCTCAGTCTCAAACATGTCACGTGGAATTGTCTCACATGCAGTACAGATCGCCTGCAGCGCTATCTCTTGGTAGAAATGTTAACTAAATTTGAAATTTGGTGGGATAAATTTCTCTGATTTCCTAAGCATAAGGCTGCAAACGATACATATCTATCGCATTCCGTCTTTTTTTTTATTGATTTTCAAAATCCATCAGTCATTTTTGGGACATCCGGTATGTACAGACGGAAAGTTTTTTCTTTTCAAAATATCTCGAAACACGAATTTTTAAGCCAATTTCGTGAAAAAAAAAATTTGAATTGGGAAAACGAATATGCACTGAGTGGCCAAAAGTCATTGAAAGGCACTGGATGTGATGTTAATAACGAGTCGCTCCTCCGCCAGCACTCAAAACTGCAGTAATACGTCGAGGCATGGTTGGTTGGTTAGTTTTTGGCGTCGACTACTAAGGTCATTTTGCGCCTTTTACACAAGTTATATCTGTACACAGCCCAGGACAAACACAAAGATTCATGCCCACGGCGGGATTCGAACCCACGACCAGGCGGACTCGAGAACTAGAAAGCCTACGCCCCAGTCCTCTCGGCCACCTGGCCGGCCGTCGAGGCATGGACGAGGTGTTGGAATGGTTCTGGAGAGATATTGATCCACGCATCTTGCAGTGCTACCCACAATTGTTCTTGTGTAGTTGGTGCTGGGTTCATCATATGTCGTGTGACTAATCATTCGATCGAAAATGATGCGAAAGTTATCGCCGGAGTTAGAGAATGTACACCGTCTTGCCTATTCGTCGAGCGAAATTTTCATTTAGAAAATTCGGACAATTAAAGTGGACAAACCACTGAAAAGAAATTTCTCCGTCTATCAACCTTAAGTCAAACCGGTGAAGGTTCGAACCGGTGATTTGAGTAGTGGAGTAAGAACTATGCGACGAGGCCATCAAATTCGGATGAATATGCAGCAGAAGTTTCAAATGAGTCGGCTAATCGTCGTTTAAACTCCGCGATCAGACGAAACGAAATTTTTATTATTTTTCCCAGATCGCTTTGGAAAGTTTTTTGAAAAATAAAATCTGCACTTTCATTAATTCTTAACGGGGAAAATTAGGCGAAAGGGAAAAGGAGAATGACTTCGAAACCATTGACGATCGGCGGGAATAGTAATCTTTCATCGTCAGCGATAAGGGGTCCCTCGGAAAAGTTGGTGGGTGAGGCTAACAGAATAAAAAAAAACACTTCCGTGCTCAATGTCAGAGGGAAATGGAAAAAAGAAAAGACCTGAAAGTGGAATGAACCGATTTAAAAACGAATTTCATATTGTAATTATTTGCCGACGACAGCGAACGAGAGAAGAGGCGACTCTAGTTTCTCGTTTCGAATAAATGTTGAAAATCGTCAGCGGGGGATAAAATATAAAATAATGAAAAATGAGAGGAAAAATTCACGTGAGATTTCCCATTCCATTCCAAAAGCAGAAGATAAAGTGATCGTTAATTTTCAGTGGGTCTTGAACGAACGTTTTTATGTCGGATTTCTTGAAATGATCTTTCAGATCTCATAACAATAAATTGGTTAAGTTTATTAGATCACGCTGGCTTCCTCTGATTAGTTCTACTTACACAATAGCTGTGATTACCTAATATAATTAATGTCTATAAAATTTTATAAAGCTACTTTTAATTGCAAAGGTTGTTATCATCTTACGAGAAATACAGGGTTTCCGAAAAAGAATTATAACATATTGTGATTTTATAACTTTTTATTGTTTTTTTTGGAATTTGGTTTTTTTATAACCTAATTTATTTTGGCAGTACGAAAGCTCTGAGATAGTCTGAGATGTGTGTCCGGATAAATGGCATTAAGTCAAGACCGTTCACCGTGGGTGTTGGACTTCGCCAAGGGTACGTACTATCGCCCCTCTTGTTCATTATCTTTATGGACTGGATAGACAGGGGCAGCCGAGGCGATGAGTGTGTTTGTGTGGGCGATTGCTTGGTGAAGATGTTGCTCTTTGCTGACGACCTTGTCCTCCTTGAGTTTTGCAGCCAAATGTGAAGAAGCTGGGATGAAGATCAGTGTGGCTAAGACTGAGGCTCTGGTCCTTTCAAGACAGCCTGCTCAGTGCGCTCTCCATGTTAGGGGAGCCCCATTGAAACAGGTGGAGAAGTTCAAGTATCTCGGGATAGTATTCACGAGTGATGTGCGCAGGAAAAAGAATTGGATGCTCGGATCGGTGCAGCAAGACATAGAGTGTGGCGATCCATGGTAAAGAAACACGATCTTGGAAACAAAGCCAAGCTCTCCGTCTTCAAATCTATCTTTGTCCCTATTCTCACCTATGGTCATGAATGCGATCGCGGGTACAAGCGGCCGAAATGAGATTTCTGAGAGGTGTGGTAGGTGTTACCCTACTAGATAGATGCACAGCAGCACAATAAGGGAGTCTTTAAGTGTTGAGCCGCTATTTTTCCGCATTGAGAGATCTCAATTGAGCTGGTATGGCCTTGTGATACGGATGCCGCAAACTGGTCTTCCTAGGCAGTTGTTATTTTCCAAGCTGGTGGGTAAGAGACCAAGGGGTCGGCCTAGAACCAGGTGACTAGACTATATGGAGAATCTGGATTTGAGTCGCTTGGGTATTACCAGGGAGGACATGCGCCTGATGGCGGAAGATAGCGATCGCTGGAGATCCTCCATAGGACTGCTGCCCCCGCGACCCTAACGGATAAGCGGGTTTGAAAAGTAAGTAAGAAAGTAAGTACTGATTATTACCCATACAGCGTTGAGGAAAGCATTTCGTAATTTGATGTAAACATGTCGCTTCGATCACCCCAAACATGATTCACAGAACGTGGATAGAAGTAGAATATCGCTTAGATGAGTTTGCGCTCAAATAAATACTGCTCACATAGAAACTTTTTAACAAAAGTAAAAAAAAAATAAAAAAAAAGTGCATTTTATGAGAATGTTTGTTAAAAAATTAACATCCTAGTGATATCCAATAAAAAATTATAAAATCATAAAATGTTGTCATTATTTTTCGGAAACCCTGTATTTAAAATACGACGGTTATACTGAAAGTGTTGCCTTTTTTCAGGGTCTTGCCATCCAGTGTTCAATTTCCATGTACCACTGTGGTAATATTTAAAGTCTCCACTTGTGACGATGCATTTGAGCATCTTTAAATCCACTATCAAATCCACTTTGAAAAAACGTTTTCGGGATTATCATCAGTTGTTGCATATGAAATGTCAGATTTGGCAGGAAAACTTCAAACAACAGTGGAAACTGACTTTTAGAGGTCGAACCCCGTTATAGAGAACTCGCATATAACGAAATCATCGTTATAACAAAAAGTTTCTAAATTCCCAATCTCCCTCATAGAACTCTATGTTAGTATAATTTCTGGTATTTATTTGACTGAAGGTAAAATAACTTTTACAAGATATGAAGATTTAAATTGTTGTATTAGTAGCTGCACTGTAGACAAATCTGATATCAATTTACAGAAACTATGACAGTATATAAAGTTTTCTCAGTATATTTTGTAATTTTATTTATAATTCTCCTATAGAACTCCATGTTAAATAGTCGGGCTATATCGATACAACGAAAAATCATTTTGCAAACTTTTAATTTTTTTCTATCGCTTATAACGAAATTTGTATTGAAAAATTTGCTTCTATCGCTTAAATATTTGCTAATGGGGGTTTTGATTTAGTTAAAGGATATAGGTCAAGATTAGCGGAAGTTATTAGTGACGTTTTATGATAAGAGTCTCTTAGCAATAAGTGATCTCTCAGGCCAGGAGAGTCTCCAGGATCCAATAACACGATAGGAGGAAATAATAGACAATTAGTTTAGCATAAAAATAGAAAAAATGCTTTAATTAACTTTTATAAATTACGGTACACTTTGTGTGATATAGGTGCGCCCACTAAATAGAAGTACAAAATATTTTAAAATGAAGAGAAACACGCTAATAAAGCTAACACGATAAAAAATAATGTCCAAAATAGGACAGACAAGTGGTCAGTCCACATCTGACACACTAATCCAAGGGATCAATACTCAACTATTGATTCGCAATCAGGCAATCAGTCTTAACCAAAGTGTACTTCATATTCATGAACAGTTTCCACCAGGCAAAATAATTATTCCAATAACTCAGCCCTATTAATTATTAACCTCATGGTGACTGCTACAACCATAACACAAGGGACTGCAACTTGACCGTACATACTATTAAAAGAAAAACACTCGCTCACAGCCTGCACTTAACCGGGCTCTAGTGCGATTCAATTATCCGCCAGAATTACTCTCCTGCTACACAAGTTGGGTATCAGAACCCACCCTGCATCCAACAAGGTTACGAAGTGATTCCACCATCAATAAAATTGATCTACATATTCCAACAGTGCAAGTGGTGATTGATTACAATGGTCAATTCTAGTTATAAGTTTTAACTTAAAAACGAAATTTTTCTTCATAATTTTTAACGAAAACTTCGACATAACGAAAAGTTTTTACATTCCCAAATAGTTCGTTATAATGCGATTCAAGCTGTATTAATCAAAATAGGCAGCATTAGATCCTGAAAAACATCTCCTATAGAGATACCAGTGCCTTTATGCTAGTTTCATAGAAGTCCGGCGTTCTGGCCTGAAGAAACTCATCAAAGGCGTTTAGGACGACTGTTTCATTATTGAACCTATTCCCTGCCAAAGAGAGGTATAAATGCTTAAAAAGTGATAGTTGGTTGGCGAGAGGTCTGGAGAGTATGGTGGATGAGGAAGAGTTTCATATGCAAGCTGTGCAATATTTTGGGCTGTTCTTCTTGACACGTATAATCTCGCAATGTCATTAAGCATGGTTGACGAACCAGCTGGGCGTAATATTTCTCTACATTAATGGTTTCATCACATTCCAGCAGCACACCACAATGCAGCCACCATTATCTTCTTCGGATGAAGTATTGGTTTTGGAAAGTGTTTTGGAGCATTCTAGTGATTATCTAATTTTCGTCACATTTCACTACACTGCTCAAAAATGGGCTGTTTCTATTCCAGTCGACTCTTCATGTTTTGTGCAGTGAGGTCCTGGTGAACCCACTTATCAAGCTTCTTGACTTTACCTTTCAAGTGGTTGCAAATGGCGGAAACCGTCGAATATTGAACGCATAATTTGTCTGCCATGTTCCTTACAGTTTGTCAAGGACAACTCTACTGCGTTTGTCGTAGTTTGTCGTAGTTGATTTGCTGGTGCTAAGTTCTTCGCGGATCATTTTTCAAGTATCATATTACTGTGTCATAGAAGTTAACTGAGTGACAAAATGATTCGGAGACAAAATGAATGTGGCGAAAAATGTCTCTGACTAAATGAAGTATGACAAATTGAATAGGAATTGTAACGGGAACGTACTTTTTGAACCAGCACTGAATGGTTCGTTCATTTTCGGTATCATCTCCAAATGCTTTTTCGTGTTTCTCGCTGCGCCTGCTGCCTTGTGGTAAAGTTTGAACTTCCATTTTGTATCTGTACGATCACACTATTTAAGAAAGAAGTACTGCCAGGTCACACAATGGCTGGAGTAAGAGAAAACCACCAATTTAGGTATATTACTGTAGTTTAGATAAGATCTGAGTAAAAAGTATCAAAGGTGTCTGCAGCATTACTGGTTCGCAGTGGCTACGTACAGTGCAACCTTGTACGCCTTCCGTTCAATACAAAGGAAGTGACGCAAGTGATTTGTCACGTGATAAGCTGCAGTCCAAAGATGGAGTTGTGTCACGTGATTCATTCTGCTCGTGATTCAAAATGGCGACCGTGAAAACGTCGAAGCTCCTACGAGGAATGAAATTTGACTCGTACGAGGCATTGCAATTATTTATTAGAGAGTTAGAAAAAACGGAGTTTGTTCAACTTTGGACGTATTGTTCCCGTTCACTTGAATGTGCCCGAAAACGAGGAATAAAGCGCTATATTAATGATCGTCTTCAGTACTACGATGTCACATCCAAATGCATCAACGGAGGAACGTGGAAATCTCGTTCAACAGGAAAAAGGCCATCTCAAAGGTGAGTGCAACTGGTTAAATTAAGAAAGATT
Source organism: Rhysida immarginata (assembly GCA_023313115.1). Lineage (NCBI taxonomy): Eukaryota > Metazoa > Arthropoda > Chilopoda > Scolopendromorpha > Scolopendridae > Rhysida > Rhysida immarginata. Next base: position 336,459 of record JAHWFO010081140.1, on the reverse strand, counting down.
TAGCGGCCGGGGGGAAACCAACTGCCCCTGTATATCAGTTCGTTAAAAAAAAAAATTCACTCCGAGCAAAAAAAAAAAAAAAAAAATGCAAAACAGTGCCAGTGTAATCTATGCTCTCACAAAAGTGCTTCATTGTTGTCTTTGTGTGGCCATTATTCCCCTGATTCGGGCTTCTCCTCATAGAAAGAGCATAGAGCTGTGACGGAAAAGCGCTATCACTAGACGCTACTGGTAGATGGCGATACTTACTGAGAAAAGACAGCTGCGTCACTTCCTTTGTATTGAACGGAAGGCGTACAAGGTTGCACTGTACGTAGCCACTGCCTTAATGGTTAATATCATTGATGCAAATGAAGGAAGTCTAATCATTTCAGTTGCTGCAGACTAGCATTTAAATGATTCCTTGCTCACATGCAGGGATGTTTAGATTCACAATCACGGGGTGTTTATAAATATTAAAATTACTTCATCTCAAAATCAAGCATTTTATGTGCAACAATTTACTACAATTTACTCGTATATTATTATATGATTTATCGTTGAAATTGAAGATCTTTACACAGTTCTTTGCTTTACAGTGTGTTTTTTACAATATAAATTTAATCCGAATTATTTCTCTTTTTATCCTCGTACATGAACTTGATAAAGCGGGAATAAAAGGAGTAACTAGATGAATTATCTGTATTGTAAATCCTCCATTTCTTTCATTATGCGGTTTGTCCTCAACATTGATTCCGTGTCCTTTCACCCAATTAAAGTATTACTCATCGATTACCACGTCGATTGCAGAATCTTTTGCAAATGGTAGTAGAACTATATCCTTCTTTAGTCGCGAATTTGATGACCGCTTTTTGTTTCCATTTCATAAAATACATATCTAGCTTAATCTAGAAATGCAGAAATTATGTTATAATTGTGTTATTTGGAATGTAAAAACATAGTTTTTTTTCTGAACAGAATGGCGAACAATTATTATTTTCGGTAGAATCATCGGAATATTTCTCGCAATTCTCCTTAAGTCTCTGGAAGAGAGGGCAAGTTTTCTTCCCGTTCTCTTCTTGATGCCATATTCATCTTGCTTAACAATAACATTGTGTATTGCAGTCTTGGATCTTCCTATTGCCATAGCTATGTCTCTCTCTGATTTTCCATTACCATGCAAAGAAATAGATTTTTCGAATATCTTTCTCTGATAGTTCTTTACTTAAGCACTTCTATGCCACAAAGTAGAACTTTATATTGGTTCAAACTTATTTGAGTATGAAAATTTTGAAATCGAACGATGACAGAAGCATCTATTCGAAGGTAATAGGGGATACTTGGTAAAAAACTTAAAAGTGTAAAAAGCATTATAACTAATTTTTTTTTTATTTTTATATAAAAATCAGATAAAAATCGACAATGATTTCGTTCATATCATGGAACAAACATTAGTTTGTTTATTTGTAAAAAACCGTTTTGATCAAATAAACCCTTTTTCACACTAACTCCCAACGTCAGCTCAGTGCTAATCAACCTTAGAAATTAATTGCTAGATTAAAATAGCAAAAAATCAAATTTTCCCTACTTTACAAACTTTTGCAACGCACCTCATTACCATATGCAAATCAATTTAATTTGTGTATGCTAATTTTTTACAGAACATATTAAAAATTATCTCCGTTATTTATTGTCACCCTGTAGGTACATTCAGTCAACACGGTAATTTTGTAATGTTTAAAATTGTCAGTCCAAATGTGAAAAATGAAATAAAATTTCATTTTTACAAATGTTCGCGCTTAAAAAAGATTTCCAAAGTGTAATGTATAGTTTATAATTGCAAATCTTCGTGGAATCTAAGAAGCCTATGAACTTGTGGCGGTTGCTTGTAAGTTATTTTTGATTTCGATGTCTACTCGCAATGATTGCAATACACATACAGACGCGCACAAACTCGGGAGGCGAATGGACGAACGTGACGATCTGGCGAACCCGAGGGGAAATGCCATTATCCACGGCCAAGGAGAATAGAACGGACCCCCCCCCCCTACATCCTGATAGGGTGGTGGATGTACGAAGGAAGAGGAGGGGATTGGGAGTTTCCTTCTACTCAGGTGGCCACCAACTCTTGATTAGCACCTAGCTTCCCACCATCTTCGCACTCGGAGCCATAAATTAATAACTCGCAATCAAAGCGACGTTTTTTGGACGACGAACGAGACAAGAGAGGAAAGGGAAAAAGGGGGTGGCGAAGATGGTAAAAAAAAAGCAAAAGGATTGCCTCGGTTTTCCCAGAGCGATTCAGTCGACGGTCGTGAAATTTAATTAGAAAAGTTTTTTTTTTTTTTTCCCCAAGTCAAACTAAAAAGTCTCTCTCGCGTGCCCTACTAAAAAAAAAAAAGCTAAACAACAAACACCGCTTAAAAACGTATTGAAAAAAAAAGTTTAATTTCGAAAGAGGGTAAAAAAAATAGGAAAGTTCACATTAATATTCAACATTCAGATGTGCGACAGAAATTAAAAGCCGAATTTTTTATTTCGTTATATTTTTTTTTCAATGGTCTTTTGCTTTACTGCCGTGCAAGAAAGTTGAAGGTGAAGCGACGTAATTTTTATTTTTTACCTGTTAAAAATTTTTTATTAATTTTTATTTGATATAAATAAATTAAAAGCGTTGCGGGAATTATACTTTTTAAATGACAGTCAACGTCCAATTAGAATCGAGAATGTTGATCAATTGTCAATGAAAGAAATTGATCTCGCAACGGAAACGACGTATTAAGTTCAAAGTCAAAGACTGCATCCAAGCAAAAGAAAATCAAAACATTTTTTTTAGTAGTTTCCATAAATTGCAATAAATGTACGCATCTCTAAGTTTAGATAGCTTTATCAGATGAAACCACATAATACAGAGAAAATTGCATACAGTGGGCATTGCAGAAGTTTGTAGATGAACAAACGGTATATATGCGTCATCAACTTTAAGCATCGTGCAGATCTTCAATATTAATAGTAAAGGGTGAAACCTAAGTTTATACAGTCATACTTTCTTACTTACTTTTCAAACCCGCTTATCCGTTAGGGTCGCGGGGGCAGCAGCCCTATGGAGGATCTCCAGCGATCGCGATCTTCCGCCATCAGGCGCATGTCATCCCTGGTAATATCCAAGCGACTCGAACCCAGATTCTCCATGTAGTCTAGCCACCTGGTTCTAGGCCGACCCCTTGGTCTCTTACCCACCGGCTTGGAAAATAACAACTGCCTAGGAAGACTAGTTTGCGGCATCCGTATCACGTGGCCATACCAGCGCAACTGAGATCTCTCAATGCGGAGAAGTAGCGGCTCAACACCTAAAGATTCCCTTATTGTGCTGCTGTACACTCTATCTAGTAGGGTAACACCTGCCACACCTCTCAGGAATCTCATTTCGGCCGCTTGTACCCGCGATCGCACTCTTTCGGTCATTACCCAAGCCTCATGACCATAGGTGAGAATGGGGACAAAGATAGATTTGAAGACGGAGAGCTTGGCTTTGTTACCCAGCTCTCGTTTCGTTACCACGGATCGCCACAGTTCACGTCTGACACAGCTTGCTGCACCGATCCGAGCATCCAATTCTTTCTCCTGCCGTCCATCACTCGTGAATGCAATCCCGAGATACTTGAATTTCTCCACCTGTCTCAATGAGGCTCCCCTAACATGGAGAGCGCACTGAGCAGGCTGTCTTGAAAGGACCAGAACCTCGGTTTTAGCCACACTGATCTTCATCCCAGCTTCTTCACATTTGGCTGCAAACCGGTCTAGTGCATGCTGAAGGTTCGTGCGAGAAGACCCAAGCAGGACAAGGTCGTCCGCAAAGAGCAACCTCTCCACCAGGCAGTCGCCCACACAAACACGCTCATCGCCTCGGCTGCCCCTGTCTATCCAGTCCATAAAGATAATGAACACGATGGGCGACAGTACGCACCCTTGGCGGAGTCCAACACCCACGGTGAACGGTCTTGACTTAATGCCATTTATCCGGACACACATCTCAGAACTTTCGTACAGAGACATGATAGCAACCAGTAATTGCCCATCCACTCCATACTCTTGCAACACTTGCCAGAGCTTCTCCCGAGGAACCCTGTCATATGCTTTTTCGAGGTCCACAAAGCAAGCGTAGACCTCTTTTGCATACTCCCAGGATTTCTCAAAGATTTGCCTTAGAGCAAAGATGTGATCCGTCGTGCTTCGGCCAGGTCGGAAACCACACTGCTTCCCCGACAGTTTGGAGTCGACTATTTCCCGACTTCTCTTCTCCAGACACTTAGCGTACACTTTCCCAGGAATGCTGAGCAAAGAGATGCCTCGATAGTTGTTGCAATCTCTCTGATCTCCCTTTTTGAAGATAGGGATCACAATTCCTGTCTGCTGCTTCTTATACAGTCATATACAAAAAAATTAGACACACTAACGAAGTGACTTCTTTGTTAATGTTTACACAAAACAACAAGATTTATTAACAAAAAGCTAACCAAATAACGTTTAAGCAGGGAAGTCGAATAAATAATGGAGATAAGCATTTTTTGACCATTTTCTGAAAACAAAAGTGTAAAAAAAAAAAATAGAAAGAATAGTGCCATAGAAATTTTTTATTTGTTTGCTATGTGTAGTCCCTTAGTAGTCCATTTCCCTTTCTTTAAAATAAGTTAATGATACAGTCTTCATTGGGAATATCTTCCCAGGGAGCACATAGCCTGTCAACTGAATTATATTGCTTGCCATTGGCATAAATTGCCCTCTCGAAAATCACCCCATAGATTTTCTATGGGGGTTTAAATCGGAACTGCATGCTGGCCAATCTAAGGTGGTCATATTTTGGTTCACCAACCAGGTTTGTTATTTTTTTTATTTTTTATTTTTTTGTTTACAAATAAACGTTTGGAGAAAATTTAATTCATTTTAATAAGTTACTCCAATCAAATTCTATACAATTTGAAAACCCAACAATAATAATTAAAACTTAAAAAATAATAAAATTGGATAACTTATTAAAATGAATTAAATTTTCTCTCAACGTTTATTTGTAAAGTAAATATATTATGTAAAAATTGTGATACTTTTATTTATATATATTTTTTGAACACTGATTTCTTTTGGTTATCATGTGACTTCCTGATAATCAAGTTTTAAATTCTTCTGTTCTCTTTTTGGTATCACACTCCATTACCATTGCCATCTTCCTGAAGATGAGTGAGGTTCACTCGAAAACTTTTGAGGAACAAGTGTAGAATGGGCTAATTTTATTGTAATCTCAGGATTTTCTATACTCATGGACTATTTGAACTTTCATCAAAATTAAGAGAAAGTCAGTGTCTATGAAAATGTTCATGTTTGGATTTTTTGTGAACAAGTGATTCCAGCTTATAATATCCTGTATTTTTGCAAGAATTTAATGTTTTGCCTATTGATTTTGTAAATGATGTAAATCAAGAATTAATTAAATTTTCGGGTGGATTGGTTGCATTACGGGGATGGGGTAGGGAGTTATCCAATTTTATTATTTTTTAAGTTTTAATAATTATTGTTGAGTTTTCAAATTATTTAGAATTTGATTGGAGTAACTTACTAAAATGTTTTTGTTGTCTTTGCTGCATGGCAAATTACATTGTCTTGCTGGAAGATCAGATCATCTGTGAGTTTACGTTGCATGAATGGAAGAAGTGAACGTGCTGTTAATGGTATTCATGCGACCACTGACAACAGGCAAATTGGTTTTTAAGGAAGACCAATATTTTTCTTGGTTCTGTTCTGGTCTGGGGTGCTTTTGCCTTCTTCCATTCATGCAATGTAAACTCACAGATGATCTAATCTTCCAGTAAGACAAAACATCTTGCCAAGCAGCAAAGACAACAAAAATCTGGTTGGTGAACCAAAAATCACAACTTTAAAAAATGTATGGGCTGATCTTGAGAGGTCAGTTTGGCAAGCAATACAATTCAGTTGCCGGACTACATTTGCCTAGGAAGATATTCCCAATGAAAGACTGCATAAACTAGCAGAAACAATAAAACATAGTATCTTTATGCAAAAAGGAATTAGTAGCCTATTTACTCCTTTCTACAGCTTCTATGGAACCAATGTTTCTAATTTTTATTACACTTCTGTTTTCAGAAAATGGTCAGAAAATGCTTATCTTTATTATTTGTTCTACTCTTTTGCTTAAACATTATTTTTTTTGTAAGCATGAACAAAAAAACCATTTTGGTAGTGTTTCAATTTTTTTTTTTTTACTTCACTGTCCGACGCCTGAGATCGTGGGTTCTAATACAGTGGGAAATTTTTTTTCAATGGAAATTATACGGCTAGGCCTTTCTTCAGGAAGAAAATTAACAGCAAGAGTCCCTTGTCTTACAGAAATGTACTTGTTGCACGTTAAACTGTAATGATTTCTCGCTTCCTTATGAACAATAAGCAACAGAGTGGAGAGTTCTGCGCTATTTTTGGTTTAGCATGAATTATATTAAAAATATGAATATACTGTGTAAGAAACCTTTGGGAAGTGATAGATGATCTAAAAACAAGCAGTAAATTCATGTTAACCTGTGGTCTGGATCGCTTAGTTTTTTAATTACAGATAGCTTATTTCTTTTAACACATGGAAAAGAATAATTGATAACATGAATTGGACATTGACAGAAATATTATATCGCGAATTTTTAACGGAACATTTACAGGTTTTGCTGGAAGACGTTCCACTAAACATAATTCGGCGTATGTGGTTCCAATTCGTTTCCCTGTTGTTGGTCGAACGATTCTCAGTCAGCGATTCCGAATAGATGGATAGGTCCAGGGGGAACAACGTCCTGACCTGCTCGTTCTCCTGACCTCAGTCCATTAGCTATTCACTTATGGGACCATTATGTATTCAAGATCTGTCGAGAACATTGAAATTCTTCGCTCGCATGTTGAGATAACGCAAACACCTGTAATATGAGAGAGAGAATAACTCCGTTCATAATGCAGCGCTTAGAAATCTGTATTAGGGCTCGTGGTAGTCATTTTGAGCACTATCTGTATACGAACTGTTTAATAAGAGTTAAAATGATAATGAGCGTCTTATAATATGTTCCGTTTCGAAATTGTCCCGTTTTCGGCGCATTAATGTTACAATTGAATTGTAATTAACAATTGTTTTCTTTACAAAATTTTTAAATAATTTGCTCGTTCGTTAATTAACTATTTTCCGTCAATTGTAATCAATTCGTCATTTATAAGGATTATTTTATCAGATTTTTATGAAGTTCTAGTATAATAAAATAAAAATAGTAAAAGTCAGAACGACATCCTGACCTGAAACAAATTAATCCCTCGTTTATATTAGTGCTGGAATTGATGGAAAGAAGTTAATTAAAAAAATACAATTTTGTTATCATGTTTAATTGATATCACTCCTCCCCCAACTCCAATAAGTATTAATTTAGTTTCAACAAGGGCAGAGCTAAATTGATTCAAGAGTTGTAAAGCGTGCGCAGGAGGATGGTGTATTCCAGCGTCCGTACGTGTCCAAAGAGAAAACGCCCTGTAGACAAATCCAGGTGAAATTAAAGAGTCAGGAGCGATTTAAACAGTCGGTGCCTTTTAAAGACGACAATGAGATGCAAATTTAAATTTCTGCGCAATGGACACGAGCGAAGTCAACAGAGAATGCATTAACCCGTGTCACTTGGCTAAATCTTCAGAAAAAGTTAAAAGCGAAATGCTTTTGCCAGCTTCCCCGGCGTCGTTTAGACTTTTAGCTCGTCGCGACCTTATTAGATAGACTAGAAATGGAAGGAGGTGGCGGAGGGAAATCGATTGAGTGTCGACGCGAGTCGAACTTCACTCGCGGTCCTCCTCCTCCTGGGTCAGAGGTGACACAGACAGAGGTTGAGAGGCGAGGGACCCTTTTGGTGAGCGGAAAAACCACTCGGCGAATGTGAGGCGAGCGACAGGTCACGTAACTCCGACCGCGCGCTAAAAAGCTAACTTTGGCAAACAGACACGCAGGAATGACAGCGGGGAAAAAGAGGAAAAGTTGCACCGAAATTCAGTCAACACAGATAAAGACTTTATTCCCCCGTTTTCATTTTTTTTATAACTTATTGTCCAAATTTATTTATTTGCCCATTCATTGTGGAAAATATACAAAAAAACTTAGTCAGGTTGACATTACCAAATTCTCTTCCTATTCCAATTACATTCAATTCCTCTCTATTAATTTTTAACATTTTTGCCTTATATTAATTCTTCCAGTACTTTTATCAATTAATTTCATTGAACGTTCCTCAAACCATTTACTAATAAGTTGTAGGTCGTGGTTCACCTCAAGCTGATTATTTTTTAATTCATAATCTTGATAAGTTTTTATCAATAAATTATCATCAACATATGACCGTAAGTGAAGCGTAAATTGTAAATGATGTAAAGAAGCTGCAAAGATAAAAGAGAACATTGACCTCAGTTTAGTCCCTAATAATACTCCAAACTGATTATCACTATAAATCCAACTAATACTTTGTTTAATGCAGTAAAACTTATCTAATCTGGAATTGTATAGATAGGTTTCCACAAAAGGGAGGTGAAACATACAGAATACCTCTCGTCAGGACCATATTTTTTTTCCAGAAAGGACAGGTTCCCAGATTATAGAGGGTCCAAATTAGGCAGAGTCCAAATTATAGAGGGTCCAAATTTTACTGTACAAGTCTACGATCTTCAAAATAGCTCACTACCAGGCTCAAAATGTCTTTTCCCATGCCATAACTCTCAATATCATGAAGCAGTTGAGTCCATTCGATAACATCTGCTTTTATAATTACACATTTTCTTCCCATTAAAGGCTGTTGTCAATTATTTGAAGAAAAAAATAAGTATCAAAAAAATCATTTAAATATTTTTAGGATAAGCATATTGACACTCTTCCCCGGAGCATATCCCCACTGGTTTCTACGCGATACTTCACCAATAGGTTTATATGATTGAAAATACATGTATCAGCAATTTTTGAAGCAAGAGAAGTTTTTTTACTCTAGGTCTAAATTTGTTACATCGTACAGGGTGTTGCAGATAACTACAGGGCAGTATAACGGAAAGCCTATCCGCTCGATTGCAGGGGCCGGTTAGACATCAAATGGTAATTTTATCAAAAACATGACAGTTTTGACGTTCACCCTCCTTCCCCGACTGTGGAAACTGCTGGCTGCTGCAGGCCACCTTCATCTCCCTCCATTCTGCCAATCGACCGAGCCGGCTCCTGCAATCGAGCGGGTAGGCTTCCCGTTATACTGCCCTGTAGTTATCTGCAACACCCTGTACACATTTCCCTGTATAAAAAAGGGGTAAAGAATCCATTTTTCCATAATAGGCTTGGGTATTTACTCTCACTAATAATTATATTGCATAAATTAGCCATAATCTGAGATAAGATACACAATAACATGATAAAATATTACAAAAGTTACAGCTTAACTCGTTTTTCCGCAAGTTTTCACGAAACTTTAAACATCAAATTTCTACCTTTACTACGTTCAAGAAAGAAAAGTATAATTGGAAAATATCATTACCCTGCCATAAAACAGCCAATTAAAAGGCTTACAACCCCTCCCTAAAGAATGTTGGATAAAAATTGCTTACAAAAATACTAATAGTGTTAACAATAGGCTAGGCAAGCCAAAAGACGAAATCCCAAATTTATAGAAGTCTGGCATTTATCAAATATCATATAACGTACTTTTTTGGCCTAATAACCGCAGCTATTACGTGTATCACTAATATCACTAACTGCGCTCCTTACTACCAAAGATTGCCCTACTGACAAAAACATCCGTAAGTGGTAAGATCAGTTTCTGGAAACTGGATGTCTTTGTAAACGCAAACGCATGGGACTAGTAACAGCAGACATGCTGAAAGGAGTTTGGGATGAGATTGACTATCGTCTTGACATTGTCCGGGTGACTCGAGGGAGTCACATAGAACATTTGTAATACTAGAATCAAAAAAATATTTGAGTTTTCCTGCATTTTAAACCCGGTCTGGTTAGTTAACGTTATAAAATAAATGCATAGTAAAATTTTGAAATGCCGGACATCATTTTGAATCATCCTGTGTTATCAAGAAACTCCATTTGTGAAATTGGATTATGACCATTTTTATGTTCTTATTTCTTAAATAAATATAGAAAAAAAATAAAGGCTAGTATAAAAGCCTTCCTTGATTTCAAACAATTATTACACAATAATTTGTGCTAGGTACGAATATTTTTAATAAGTTTATTCATGCGCTTCGAAGTATGCTCCATTTGTAACCCGGATAACGTTCTAAGCCAGGGGTCGGCAACCTCTTTGTAAGAGTGGGCCACATTGATAAAAAGTGAAAGAGGTCTGGGGCGGATACAGAATTTAATAAAAGATAAATAGTACCAAATATACAGTAGTATGACCATTGTTATTTATAATTTCTTACGTTTTACATTTTCTAAGCATGTCTGCTTTTTTGCCAGTGGGTCGGATAGAAGTACAATGTGGGGCGTAGGTTGCCGACTCCTGTTCTAGGCAACACTCGAATTGTTGCATATGTTCAGCTCCTATTGCTACAACATCCCTTATTCTTGGCTTCAAAGTTTCAATACCAAATGGTTAACTGAACAGTTTCAATACCAACTCCATAAAAAATCGTCAGCAGGGTTACATGGTCGAATATCTCACTTTCTATCCACACGAAAATTGGATTGCTTACAGGGAGTATTTAGCCGCTTAATTGGTCCAATTTACACACGCATGTACGTGCATTAGTTTCGGAGAACGCGTTCAATCTGATTGGCCATCTTTCCGAATCCATCAGTTTGGAAAGTTTCCATTCAAGAACAACGACCCAACTGGACCCTGTTCAACGAAAGAAACATGTCCAAATAGAAATTAAACAATGTCCTAAAACTGAAATTGGAAATTGAATTGGACACGCCTAGTTTTTCTTCGTTGGACAGAATAAAAACCTCGGTATGTTGGTGCAAGTAGACTCATAAAAAGCCTCTAGTCCTCTGCTTTCATTTTCTTCTTCTACTTATTGTGCAAATTTATTAAGTAGCAGAAGAATGAAACTACTCATTGGTTTACCCATGCCTGTCTGTCCTCTACATATTTTTGACGTAGAAAGTCAAAATTCGGTATGTCCCTTACTATGGGCATGTTCTACTTTACTTTTTAGGTTGCTTTCGATTGGCTCACTGGAGTGGGAGTTACGGGGGTGGGAGTTACAGGGTTCTACGAAGTATATAAGTATGCACAGGAGTGAAATTCGTTATGCACATTCCTTTAAACAATATCTACATTATTATGAATTTTGGGCCGGATTGTTCCAAAGGGGTCGGAGTTATCGGAGTAGCGATCACGTGTTCTTTAGAAACTATTAACGCTTTCAAATGGCAACATACACTATATGATCACAAATATCCGGACACATGCACGTTTGCGCTCTAGCCACGATTTCATGGAAATCAATAGGGCGTTGCACATCCCTTTGCCCGAATCACAGCTTCCACCCTTCGGGGAAGACTTTCCACCAAATGTTGGTAGGTACTTTCCGGAATGTTCCTCCATTCCTCCCGAAGAGCGAGAATCAGTTCAGGTACAGAAGTTGGCCGATGTGATCTGGCCCGCAAGCGTCTTTCCAATTCATCCCACAGACTCTCTATAGGATTGAGGTCGGGACTTTGTGCCGGCCAACCCATTTCTTCGACCCCTGAGTCCGCAAACCACTGCTGTACACGCCTCGCTTTGTGGCACGGAGCATTGTCGTGTTGGTAGAGAAATGGCCCGTTTCCGAAAAATTGCCACAACGTTGGAAGTGCACAGTTGTCCAAAACATTCAGATAACGGTCGGAGTTCATGATTCCTTGCACAGGAACGAGCTGGCCCAGTCCGTACCATGAAAATGAGCCCCACACCATGACTCCTCCTCCTCCGAACTTGACTGTGGGCTCTGTGCACTCAGGTAAGAAGCGTTCTCCAGGTATGCACCAAACCCAAACTCGTCCATCGGATTGCCAGAGTGTGTAGCGAGATTCGTCTGTCCACATTACACGTTTCCATTGGTCCATTGTCCAGTTTCTGTGGGCTTTGCACCACTCCAGACGTCGCTTGGCGTTGACCCTGCTGATGTGGGGCTTGTGGGCAGCAGCACGGCCATGGAATCCCATCGTGTGCAGTTCCCGACGAATTGTCATGGTACTGTCATCATTTGCAGAGGCGTTTCGAAACTCTGTGGCAATATTTTCCGCCGAGGACTTCCGGTTGCTGCGGGTGACACGACGAAGCACTCGACGGTCTCTGTCCGTTAGTTTCTTGGGTCTACCGGTTCGTTGTTGAACTGTTGTTGATCCCCGGGTCTTCCATTTCATAATGACATCGCCTACTGTTGACTTGGGTATCTGGAGAAGGCTGGAAATGTCACGCACGGACTTGCCGCATAGGTGACATCCAACGATGGTTCCACGTTGGAACTCACTGAGCTCTGCCGAACGACCCATTCTTGCCAATGTCCAAGCAGAGTTGTGTCTGAAGGTGTGGGAAGCTACTTAAATGATGTGCAAGTCATTATCATGTGACATTGGGCCAATCGATGATCTGTGAGGGGTGTCCGGATATTTTTGATCATATAGTGTATGTCATTCGATTGAAAATGATGAGAAAGCAGGTAGAATTCTTTTTCATTACGTTCGAGAAAATCAATTTTTTGATTAAAAAAAGGGGGGCCTTTTTCTTTGAAAGTCTGGGTATCCGCTACTTTTCTATACCCTCCTTGGGGGATTAATTTCTTGTTTATATATGTTTCGATGACCTTTCAACAGTGATATTATATTTATTTCCTCGTCTCAAAGACCTCTTTAAAAATAAATATTTTTTCCATGAAACTCTTAAAGTGAGATGCAACGTAAAGGTCCATCATATCTATAAAAAATTAAAAGTCTAATATTCCTATTATACATTAGTCAGCACCAAACTCTAAAGGGAAAAAAATTAAAAATATGTTATGTAATGCGACAACTTTCGTGTTTCTGTTTAGCAGAGTTTGTTTAGGTTTTCCTGAGGCTAATGGAGGGTAAAGTTGGGATATCGTGCGTATTGCAATAGGATGAAATCGATATGTAGTTTAACCAAGAAACTATAGTAACGCGGCTCTAATGAATTTGTTATAGGCAGTCTTGAGTCGGTTTATGAGAAATCTGGACGCCGTCGGCCATATAAAAGGGGCATAATCTTTTGGTTTTAATAATACACGCAATTTCCTTTTCGTGTATAGAGAAGGTTTTCTTCAGCCTGTTAATTAAGTAGATTAATTGACTAATTGAATTACGGAATTGCCAAACAACCCAAGTCCAAAATTGAAAATTGAAAATTTTTGACTTGGATTGTTTGGCAATTCAGTGGTTCAATTTAAGATTAGATTTTCTTCTTTCAAGAGATTATCATAATAAGTGAAAAGCTAATCTCTCATAAAAAAGATACAGAACTAAAAGTGGACACAAGAATAAATTGATTAAGACTGGAAACCAAAAATCCACACAAAGAAGTTGAAAGATACAAATGAACATATGGAGAGTTATGACTTTTTCATATCAACTAGGATCCCCCAATGAGTGAATAAGACGGAGAAGCACTCGATTTTTTTTATATAAAAGTACTGGATAAGAAGTCCAATCACGGGACAAAGCTAAAATTCACAAGTAGAAAAACTAACAAATATTTGCAAATAAAGACTAGCTGGCCGTGAGCATGGATGTTTGTATAGATATTGCATGAAAAATAGAAGAGAAAAAATCTTTATGAGTCATGCGATATTCGATGATGTTCCGTAAATTCTGATTGGACATAAACAAGATAGCAATTGTTCTTCCATAACCATGATATGTTCAGGAAGAAACGGAGCCAGACACTGTGGACACGGAACGACAAGAATAGCAAGAAACCACTAATCCACATCAAAATTTTATTCGAACGGATGCGCATTTCGGCAGCCAAGCTGCCTTCGTCAGCGTATACAAGGAATTAATCTGTACAGAAAGTTCTGTTCAGATGAAACTTTCCTGATAATGCTATTCACTATTTCTCCAGAATAGCCATTGAGTCTTGCGAAATCTTTAATTGTTAGGAGTTCCTTACTTCTACTTTCTTTGTTTAGTGGAATGACATGCGCCCTATGCATATGGTAGAATGCTGCTAGTTTGTGTTGATGACAGTGGTTCGAATCATGCTTTAGTTCAGTGGTTCGGAGAAATAGTGAATAGCATTATCAGGAAAGTTAAACATAAAATGATCCTGAAAAACATCACCACACTGCAGAAAGAAAAATCACCAGGACAGGTGTTGACCCTACCCTACAATAGACAATTAAATAGAGGCATGAAGAGGATCGCAAGAGAGTTTGGGCTCTCTGTGATCTACAAGAGCTCTAACACAACGGGAAAACGGTTAATGAACCCAAAGGATACTATCCCTCAGGAAGAGAAGCCAGGAATCTACAAACTACCTTGTTCCAAATGTGATGCGGTCTATTACGGGCAATCGAAAAGAGCAATAAAAACGAGGATAGACGAACACTTGGCAAGCATCAGGAATGGTAAATTTGCTGTTTCGAGATTCGCGGACCACGTTCTAGACCGGAAACATGACTACAGAACAGAAGATTTTGAAATCCTATTCAGCACAAGTGACCCGAGGCTATTGAACTTCTTGGAGTCACATGCCATCACCAACGAAGACCCTGCCAAGTTACTGAACAGTGACGCAGGCCCTTTGGACATGACACAACTGAAGGAAGTGGCAAAACTACTTCATCTTCCCAAACTGACCAATGGAATGAATACAGGAGGCACAAATTACGAACCTGGATTGGACTGACCAATTGGGTCTTATTTGTTATTTACTTATTTTGTAATTGGATGGTATCTACTTTTGTCTCTCTATAAATATGACTGTGTAATTCTTCTGCTTCATCTGAACAGAACTTTCTGTACAGATTAATTCCTTGTATAAGCTGACGAAGGCAGCGTGGCTGCCGAAATGCGCATCCGTTCGAATAAAATTTTGATGTGGATTAGTGGTTTCTTGCTATTCTTGTCATGATATGTTGTCGATTTTAGACGAGATTCGATCGTTCATTCTGTAAGTAAAAATGTACCACCTGAACTTTTACAATTACAAGTTACTTTAAGTAATGTAATTTCTAACAATTATATATATAATCATCTAAACAGACTTCAATATCCGAATTCTTTTCCACAAATAAATAAATAAATAAAAAGATGAGTGTGTCTCGTGTTTATTTTCTAACACACTGTTGGGGTTTTCAGCGAATGGCCAACAATTTTGGAGTTTTCATTCCTTAATAAGTGTTTTTGCTCGATCCCTTGAAACACGTATTAACGGGGTTTGACTGTATATATTTATCATAGTCGGTGCTTGCTAGGTGGTCATTTTGGTACTTTCATCGTTTGGCGTTCCTGGGTAGATACGGTCCCCATCGACTGACACTCTAATTAGTTTTTGAATGAGTAAGATTTTCCAATATTTCACTTCTATTCAAAGGTTTTCGACCCCCAACTTCATTTTGGATGCTTCAGAAAAACAAAGCAAAAAAACAAATTTTTGGGTTTTTCGCCATTATCTCCCGTCCCTCTCTTCGAATTGAAATGTCATCATCTTCTGTCATTTTGCATTTGAGGTGACATCGTTTTCTGTCGATAATTTCGACGCCGAAATTATTTACGATTTCCAACGACAGTCGAGGGAGAAAAACTGAAGGGAAAATAAATAGGAAGGGAAATAGGGAAGAAAAAAAGAGAGGCTGATGGCAAACGAGGTTAAAAAAAAAAAAGAAAGAAAAAGACAGACAGGCACTTTCTATATAATGTTATCAAAAAAAAAATATGTGAAATGAAATTACTTTTCATATTTCTTTTTACATTTCACTTTTGAATCTGAGAAGAAATTGAAACAAACGGAAGACGAAAGGGAAGATGAATTACTCTTTTGCGTCGAGGAGATTTTTTCCCTTTCATTCATCCTTTTGTCTCCCTTTTTGTTTCCTAGTTGCCAAAGAAAATGATTGAAAACAAAATTAAATTTTAAATTAAAGACGATAGAAGACTTCTCTAAAATAGTTTTTAAAAAAAATAATCCTTTTATGATCTCTATGCACACTCTCAGGGTGCGCGTTCCAATCTGATTTTCTTTTGAGAATCTTTTCATAAGGACAACGTTTCCTGTTATTTCATTTTCTATAGAGTTTTGAAATTGAGTTTTAACAGTAGTCTATGCTTCGTAATTAATTAAAATAAAGCATCTTCAATTATAATTATGCCAGTTATCAATTGAACAACGACTTTCTTTCTGCGTTGTAAACGCATTATGATCGACGTTCTAAACATAATAAACGACAGGAAATCATAGCAAATGTCAAATAAATTATGGAACAATTCACTGGCATTAATCAAGAATTCATTACCAAGTCTATTTGCATAAGAAATGAAAGTCAGCGGTCGAAACGAATGATCGCCGGCTTGTGACGCCATCGATCACCGCCAGAACGATAGGTCTCCGGACCCCTTAAAATTAGGCGACATTTCATCTCATTATTTAGGAAGAAAAAAAATTGAAAAAAAAAATATTTACGACCTCGCCTGCTATGCATATTTAATAGCTTAATTTATGCCTTCCTCATAGACATGAAAAAGGAGAATATTTTGAGATTGAACGATAAGAGTAGTCATATTATTTCTAAAAAAATATGAAAAGACAAATGAAAATGTAATGTATTCGATTTTATTGTTATTTGTAGTGAATACAGATTAAACGTTTGATAAAATAACAAACCATATTGCAAAATGCAATACTTGTACCAAAAATTGCGTCATCCGGAATTGCTTTCCATCCTTGAAGACTCCAGTTTTTCTCCACCAGGGATACTTCTCTAAGTTCAGCCCTATTGTTTTCATCAAGAGAGACTATTTTCCATCGTCATCAAGGTTTTGTGTTCATTTTAGTTTACAGATGAACTCAAATTTTTATTTCCCAATCTCTGTGTTATATTACTCATCCTCAAATCGAAAAGATATTTGAAAGGAAGTTAGTACTCACCAACAACAACAAATGAGTAAACAATGAGCGTGGGTATGACAAAAGTTATTGGTTCAAAATAAAAAAATCCTTACAACTCTCAATAGGATGTTGGACCACCATTTCTAATGCATTCTACCACACGCCGTGACATAGAGTCGTACAGGTTCTTAACGTAGTCTTAACGCAGCTCATCTCATGCAGACTGAACTTTGGCTTGTAGCTCTTGCAGATCTTGTGCCAGCGGTGAAGTCTTAGCAAAATGTCCCATAGCATCTCATATGTTTTCTAATGGTGCAACTTTGTTTTTTTTACGATGAGTGTATTTCCAGGCTGTTAAATAGTTTGAAGATTCTGGTAGTATTACTCCTGATTATAACAGCTGTAATTGTTAATCAATGCTTTGTGTCGGTTTGCCTACAGATGAATCCACTTTATTCCAGTTTAGAGTAAATAAAATTGCTTTGTTTAAAAAAATATCCAGCCATATTACATGATAAAATATGCTCAAAATGTGCCTCTTGAGCATTAATACAAGAACGACACGTGCGAATCATAAACACAACTATGGAATCATTATTGCGAATTTGATTGGGCGAATCAAGTATCCGTTGGAGTAACTAATTGTTCACAAAAATGATGTCAACAAACAAGTGGTTATCAAAACCAACTAGATCACTAGCAAAAACAAGAATCCACCGCTTTTCCACAATAAGGTCTTTATTCGAATCACTGGTTCGAATCCAGATTGCGGAATATTTCCTTCTATTAATATCTTGACCTTGTATTTGGAGAAATAACTCCAGTTTCAATTATTAATTTATTGCTTTCGAAGTGATTGTCAATTGCTAATGAGTTGTATTTTGCGTTTTTAATGGTAATTACAAATATGGATTTGCTACTACACTAATAAAACTTTGGTCATATGTAGTTCTGTGCCTCATGGGTTGGTTGATTGGTTCGTTCATTTTATGGGCACAGAAACAGCTAGGTCATTTTGCGCACCTTTTACATGACTTAATATCTTACACAATTCAGAGAATTCAACATCACTATTATATTTTTGGCGTTCCGGACTCGAACCCGCGATCCGACGCTCTTGGTCACAGGACCTGCACCTTATTTGAATACGGCTTATAGTCATATGACGTTTTTTGCTCAACCTGACTTTCATAACAAGCTGTCAAACATTGTATAGTAAAGAAACAGCTATATGCGTGTAGACCATTAATGAAACAGACCATTGACAAAACTCGCAATATTTGCTGAAAGATCTGAAAAGTCTGTGAGAAAGTTTTGAAATCTGAATAACAAAAGTGGTAAAACTGCTAAATCACATTTTAATACTGAATCAAATATTTCATAATGATATAAGAACTCTATCTATCAAATGGACACTGAGAAAGAGTTTACACTCCAGGTCATATTAATTTGATCAAGTACATAATCACAATAAACAAATCTTTTTAATGGATGGCATTATACGGTAGCTTGTAAGGGAGACAGTTGAAACTAATTACTGCATTTTGGCATTTATTAAACTTTTTTTTTGAACATTCGGAGCTTAATTTTTTGACCAATCATATAAAATGAAGATTGCATCTCATTATGACAACATTTCTCCCTTTCAATAATGAGTATGATCCATTCAGTCTTCAGTTAACATTCTGCAGTGTGTATCCAAAGGCAATTATTATTGAAGAAGTACGCGAATAGGTAGTTGATGGTCGCAGTTTACATCAAATAGCCAATCAGCTAAAGAAAGTCTTCTTGTGAGGCAGAAGAAATGAAAGTTCACAGGCACAATTTAATTCTACTTCACAACAAAACTTTCTTCAAGAATCACTCTTCAAGACTTTCTGTAAGAATCACACTTCAAGACATATTCAACATTGGTGACTTTTCTCTTTTTCTCTACTTATTATTTTACAACATTTACATTAAAAAAAGGAGATCATCATATTAATAATTTATTAACCGTCAGTGTGCGAACTGTTAATCGTACATTGAATCAGCAAGGATTTCAGTATAAACGTATGATCAAGAAACTACCTCTGAGTGCTGGGCACAAGGCCAAACGTTTGGTCAAAAACTGGATCCGCAACAATCATTCATGGAATAATACTGCATTTAGTGACAAGAAACGCTTTTTCTTTTGATGGACCCGATAACCTTTCATCGTACGTTGATGAATCAATCCCTCATTATCGAAAGAAACGTCAGCAGGGTGGAGGGTCAATTCTGGTGTGGGGGATGATTTTACCAAATGGCGTTCTCTACTTGCATCGGCTCCAGGGTCAATTCTTCCAAATAGATAACAATGTTGGATGAACATATTACACCTTTTATAAAGAACCAATTCCAGAATGAAGTGTTTTGGCTTCAGCAGGATAATTGCCCTATCCACACGTCCAGAGAGACCCTGGGTTGGATGCGAGAGAAGAATGTTCAAGTTCTAGAATGGCCGCCTTGCAGTCCAGATCTGAATATCATGGAAATCGTCTGGAAGTTACTTAGTGTTACGACTGACAACAATTACCAAGGCCGAAGAATTGTGCCAGAACATTCCGGACGAAAATGATTCAACGAATGGGATTCAACGTAAAGGGGGCGAAAAAAGACACTAAATCACTTACTGATAAACCAGTCAGTGTATCATATTTGTGTTTTTCATAAAGTGATCAAGAAGTCATGACCGCTGACATGGAGACAAAAAAACATTTTCATTGTTTGGAAAAATGCAACTGTTTCATTTGATATAAAGTTTTAGGAACACTTTACTTTGATGGTGCATTATAGAATAATGTATCATTAATTCGAGACAATCATTATTTTTTCATACATAATCTGGTCAATTTATTGTGACTTGGAGTGTAAAAGAAAAATATCAGATTTCAGCAAAACGATTTTATTTTCTATAAATATAAATGTTTAATTCTATATTAAAAGCATTAACTTGAGCATTCCTATCAAGGATAAATTTAACCATAATATCGTATATAGTCGCTCAAAATAAAAACCTAAAGGAGCGTTTCTATTTATTATATTAGTTTTTCTATTTATTATATTCACTTATAAGTGAATTCGTTGAAACAGATTCTTTTAATTGAAGAAACTCAACACTTTTTTGCCTTCTCCCTAACTCATCCAGTATCCATCCATCCACCGATGCAACCATCCGAGCCGAGAAGCGAAGCTGACAAATCGATCAAAACCAGCAAAAGGTCAAAAAGATCTGATAGTTGACGACAAGGGAAGAAGGTTATCGTGAACGGACGGATCGTATTTTATTTACGATTCGTTTTTCACCGATCATATTGCTCGGCTGTGCTTTCGACACAAACTAAGAGAGTCTCGGGGAAAAGTTTTCAACGCCAGCCACCCATCACTTATCGCCCATCAACACCACCGACGCAATTTCCACCGAATGACAACATTATTATTAACATTCAGCAACACTGAACAGGAGTGCAGCTTATCTCTGGCAAAAGCTCTCTCTCTCTCTATTATATATTCAGTCAGTTGTTCATCCAAAATATAAATAATTGCCTGAGTGAGAATTTTAATTACAGAGTCGACGACCGCTTCGATTAGAAATGCATTTGTATCATATTTAAATAGCGATCTATTATGAGATGCATTTAATTTTCATGAATCAAAATGAATCAAAATTTCAAATTCTATGAATCAACAAAAAAGGAGAAAAATCGATTAACCTCTTGAATCACTCTTCCTTGAAATTATTTGTAAAATTATACGATTATAATAAGTTTTGGTTCTAAAAAGTTAAGCACTAGTCACGTGTTCTGTTACTTTAAAGTGGACTTCATTCGTTTAGCTACCCAATAGCTAATATATAAAATTCACCTACGTCATAGAATCATCTTCGAAATTAAAACCTGTTTTTTTTTTTTTGGAAACTCGGATACAAATGAACACATTTCGTGCAAAAGCTCCTTTCTCGTTCTTCCATTCCCCACCAAAATAAAACATCTTTTGTTCCTTTAATAAAAAATGAAAAATACACATAGGGTGGCAAGACCCTGAAAAAAGCTTACGTTTTGAATAGAGGCCATTCTGTATCAAAGCATAAAGTGAAAGTGATATGCTTTCAGTGTATTTACTTTTCATTTTTTATTTTATTCCACGGTTCATTGTGTCTCGTCTTTTTCTTCTTCTCTTCTACATCCGTCATTTGTTCGTTTTATACGAACTAAGAGATGAAGAATCTTTCGATACTTAATAACAGGAATTCTAGGGAACCTGTTTCTTACATTTAAGCAGGTTACCCATGCAAGAGCATCTCAAATCAAAAATCGTCGTTCGCCACTTGAAGCAAATTGGAAAGGTGAAAAAGCTCGATAAGTGGGTGCCACAAGAGCTGAAAGAAATGCGACAAAATCATCGTTTTTATATCTGCTCCAGTCTTCCTTTGCGCAACAAGAACGACCCTTTGTGACAACCGTAGACGATCCGCTCAGTTGCATCAAAAGAAGGCTATGGTGACTGTTTGGTGGTCTGCAACCGAACTCATTCATCACACCTTCTTGAATCACGGTGAAAACATTACTGCCCGGTATACGTTCAACAAATCGACGACATGCACCAGAAACTTCAACAACAACGACCAGCATTAGTCAATCGGAAAGGTCCCATCTTGCTTCCGACAAAGCTCGGCCGCACGTCGCAATGGTCACCCGACAGAAGTTAAATGATCTTGGCTACGAAACTCTTGATCATCCAGCATACTCATCTGATCTTTCGCCAACTGACTACCACTTAATCAAGCACCTCGATAATTTCCTACGTGGGAAATGCTTCAAAAACCACGAAGATGCGAAAACTGCCTTCAACGAGTTCGTCGCCTCCATAAGTCCGGTATGCTTGTGTCTCGTTGGCAAAAGTGTGATGACTCTGCTGGTGTTACTTCGATTAATAAAGTGTTGTTTGAAACAAGTTATTGCATTTTAAAGTAATCATTACACATCGGCCATTAATTTTGCATCAACCTGATATATTCTGTTCAATTCTGGACAAAGTCCCCAGCGCTCCTCTACAGCTCAAAATTTCTTTCGCCTTGCCTGTTATAATGCGTGGTTTTAATAGTTCAATGCTGAGGTTCTTCACCTGATAAACGTTTCACAAAAATCTAACGGCTCAAGTCTTCTGAGTCAAGTCTTGGCCAATCCGTCTACTGTGATTCAAGCAGCCGCGAACAATTGCGGCAAAATGAATTGGTGCCGTAGTCTTTTGGAACACCGATTAAACACCAAATGTGGTTCCAGATTTCCAACACTTCGTTAATTACTTTACTGTTCAAAATGCCCTTTTGATTACCTCTGGTTAAAAATGTAGTTGAAATTCTTAGTTCACCGACAATGTTGTTTCCCATGAGTTATGTAATTAATGAAGAATTGTAGAAAATGGTTTCTAACATGGAAATATAGCACTTCCGAACCCATATAAAATAATTTCTTCCTCTATATGTGAGGATGACAGTTTGGCCGTACCTTTTTGTTACACCGTGTGTGTATATATATATATAAAGATATATACAGTGATCCAAAACTGTGTTACATTTTTTTACATTTTTTCAAGAAACTTTGTAAACAATTCTTCGATAACAATTTGTGTTTTATGATACATCGGTTACGGATTCAATGTGTTTGCCTGTGAACATCACACGTTGTTTTGCTGAAGAATTCTTCACGGCAAAACAATTATTAGTTTCATGAAAAAATGTAACACACTTTTGGATCACCCGGTATAGGCTATATAATGAACCGGTATATTTGTGCAAATTTATAAGGTTGTTAAAGAATGCCGACGCCTCATTTAGCTTTTATTTTGAGTAAGCAAATTTCCTAACCACGTGAGGAAGGATGTTCTATAGGTTCATTTCATTGTGTGGAAATTTGTGGGTTGAAAATGGGAAGTCATTTTATTAAACTTCCAAGAAATATTATTGGCAGCAATACGCAAGCCCTATGGTATACTTATGGTATGGTATGGCAGCAATACTTATGGTATGGTATGGCA
>JAHWFO010081140.1:302088-312643 GCA_023313115.1 Rhysida immarginata | reverse complement strand
TTTGGGCCTCGGCCTGTTTGGGGGACAACATCGGGCTCTTCCTTCCGGTTTATCCGGTGGGACACTCCTGTTGTTGTTACATTATTATTATTATTATTATTATTATTATTATTATTATTATTATTATTTGTGTAAGCACTCCGAGGGGAGTAAATATAAAAAGAAGTCCAGGATTAATAAAACGGTCAACAATGACCTTAAATCAAAGTGCCAAATTAAACAACGTATTCAAGGTGCAACCAAAAGATAACTAAAGTACACAAGGTATAATACAGAGTGAAAAAAAAACAATAACAAACAAGCATAAGTCATAAGATATTTACAGAGGATATCACAAAAAGGAATATAAATTATATCTGCGTCGTTATACCGGGTGATTCAGTCAATTTCTGACCATTTCACTCGAATGACGTGCATCAGGGATAAACAATTGAAAGAATATGAGCGCCATATCGAATTTCTAAATAGTTGGAGTTTGTATTGTTGCAACGGCGCTGCATGAAAATCGTATTGTTGAAAAATGGCGCCCGCTTTATCAACAGAGCAGAAATGCAAGGTTGTCACATGGTATTTCGAGACAAAATCACCTGTAACCGTGCAAGGAAAGTTCCGAAATGAGCATAAGTGTCGAGACGCACCAGGCAGGCAAGCAATCGTGGATTTTGTCAAGCAATTTCGTGCCACTGGATGTGTTAAAGGCAAGAAAAAAGGCGGGAGCGAAGCTCGTGTTCGAACGGCCGAAGTTGTCGAAAATGTTCGCACAAGGTTGGTCGATTCCCCTACCAAAAAATCTGTTCGCCGCCTATCCATTGAAGAAGGGCTGTCGTATACCACGACGTGGCGAATTTTGAGAAAGGATTTACACCTGTTTTCATATAAGATCCATGTTTATCAGGAGTTAACAGACACTGGAAGACAGAAGCGACAACAATTTGCAATGGAGTTTGGAGCAGAAATGGAAGCCAATCAGGACATTGTGGACAACCTGTGGGTGTCAGATGAGGCCTTCTTCCATCTGTCAGGTGACGTTAATAAACACAACGCTCGTTTTTGGGGTTCCCAGCACCCTCATGAGCTCCATAAGTCACCTCTTCATCCACGAAAGGTTATGGCTTGGTGCGCGATTTCCAAAAGAGGCATCATTGGTCCGTTCTTTTTTGAGGGCACCGTAACGTCACAGGCTTACCTTAACATGTTGGAAACCTTCTTCATCCCCGAGCTGCGACATCAATGGTTTCAACAGGATGGGGCTAGGCCTCACACCACTAATGAAATGCTAGACTTTCTCAATCAGAAATTCGGAAATCGTGTCATTTCAAACAGGTTTCCAGATCGATTCGGGGGTGGCTTTCTTTGGCCCCCACGAGTCCTGACCTAAACCCATGTGACTTTTATCTCTGGGGGTTCCTTAGAGACAGTATGTTCAGCACCAAGAACCCTAGACCAGCTGCGACAAAGCATCGTCGACTGCTGCACCCTTGTGGATGCAGAAATCCTGGATAGAGTTATGAACAACTTCACCAAACCTTCGTGGTGGCCACATTGAGCATATCATGGAGACTTTTCCACGGGAATAAAAACTCCGAACTGCCTAAAATATCATACTGAAATGCTAAGTTTGTAAACATTAATGGGTCAATAAATCATAGTACTGAAATGGTCAGAAATTGACTGAATCACCCTGTATAATGCTCGTTTAAAAGTCGAGATTAAAACGACAAGTCTGAGTGACCGATTCCATTCTATCGAAATTAAAAGCTGTCCGAATATTGCGGTTGTAGTTAAGCGCTTGATATTCACTGCGGAAGTGGAGGAGTATTATTTTTATTCCCTCACCATTGCTTTACCTAATGTCGGGGATATAATAATAATAATAATAATAATAATAATAATAATAATAATAATAATAATAATAATAATAATAATAATAATACAGTATACTCTTCCTTATGCGAACTAATAAAAACGGAAAGATTCGGTTAGAGAAAAGTTCAGATTTCCGAAGAGTGATAACTTTTTTGCATAATATCAGGTTTCTTTTGCATAACACATTGCTTGATTTCTAAGGACACGACACTGCTTCGCCCTTTTTTAGTTTTATCGATTAAAGTGCATCATCTCAATGAAGAATCAACAGAAAACAACTATGGGGGAGGTTTTTTCCCCCAGCAAAATCTACTCTTTAATATAGAAAGGTTTGAATATCAGTGGTGTCAAACTCGCGGCCCGAAGCAGTTTGAAAATATCCGTTACAGCTAGTACATACGAGTTTCACGATCTTTTATTTGCGGCCCGCCTACGGGCCTTAATGACAGTGTTGAGGCCCTTGCTTATGTTTGATACCACTGCTGTACATCATTTTATAGAAATTCAGTTAATCAGTGTTAATAAGTTAATTCTAAATCTTATCAAAACCGTAGGAATTTTAGTGAATAAGCATTCAAAACAGGGCCGGATTTATGAGATGACAAACAGGGCCCGACAGTGCTAATTCCGATCTTGTTTAAAGCTGTGTATCAAAATGAAATGATCATTAATCAGTTAATCATTAATAAATTGCTGAGGCGTTATCGCAGGGTTCTGGAATCTTCTCCTTTTTTTTCCAATTAAATTTGTCAAGTAGGGCTCAACTTTAATCTCATTCTCTCCTGAATTATAGATTCTCTCAACTATAGAGTCTTTTGGGCCAACCGTTATTAATTTCGACTTAATATCTAAGCTAGTTAATGAGGAATACTAAAAAAAACTCAAAAGTCACAGTTCCCTATTCCAAGCAGAAATCGATGATGTTGTCGGATTCTTGATGTTTCTCATTGCGTTCATTGAGCAAAAGGAGAAGTCTTGAGTAAACACACAGATGTTCTGAAGAAACGGCGTTAAATTTTTAAATGGTAATTACAGTTTGTTCAATTAGAGCTACGTAAACAAAGCTGATGGATTGTAAAGAACGTGTTTTACACTTCACCTATACGCTTAATTAGTACACACTTGGAACTAATCAATAATATTACAGAGTCGATACAGTCAGTAAGTTTAATTTAAAAAACCTTTTGGAAGGATTTTCTTAGCAGAACCTGGCTAAATTTTGATTTTTTAATCTAAAGCGCGGTCCATGTTCAATTATGGATTTATTAAGAAAAGATTTTAATTAACATGCTTAATTCAAAATGTATGAAAACTTGTCTTTCGTTAATTAAAATTTCACGAATGAAAAAATTAATGAGCAAATACTTTACTTTGAGCAAGAGCTTCCGTCTTAATAACTAGCTGCTGTTTAATATTAAACGTTAAAGGTAAACATGATCAAAAGCCCCGGCGGCCCAGTGAGGATGTTCGCCGTGGCAATTTCGCCTGGAAAGCCATTTGATTTAGTAATGAGGAGGAAATGCTTTGAAAAAAGTAGACTTACCGAGATACGCGACGTGACGGGGACCCAAGTGTTGTCCTTGCCGGGGACGTACTCCACACGCTCTTCGGAGTCCCTGTCGGCAGAGTGGGGCGTATAGCCGGTGTAAGGCGCACCGTTGCTCCGTCGTCGCTTCTTGCCGCGCCGGTGGTTGGCGTGCGGCCTCTCCCAGCGCACAATTTCGTGGTCGCGGGCGGAGCGTTTATCGCGCGCCACCAGGGGAGATGAGGAGACGTTCGCGGCGACAAACTTTTCCGTCCGATCGATGGCGTTCGGCCTCTCGTTCGGGTCGTCAGCGTCGAGCGTCCAGTGACAACTCTTGTCGACGCTTCTGAGCCACTGGAAACTCGTCAGGATGGCAACGACGTCCGTCAAAATGAGCACGAGGCAAATAGAGTAGAGAATCCGTACGTGCAGCGCGAGTCGCTCGACGGAAACGCTCCTCGTCGTCGCCGCCGCTGCCGCCATTCCGAGGACAGAGAGAGAGACACCACACACGCGCACACACTCACTACGGCTCGAATCCACGTGGTCGTTGGGTCGTCGCTGTTTGCCTGTTGGGCCGAGACAAGCGTGCTTCTGTTTGGCCTTGGCAAATCGCGCTCCGCTCTACCGAGCACGTGAGGATGAACTCACGTGGGGCGGTGGCGACTAATCAAGATTCCATCGCTATTCATCACGCGTAGAGAGCGAGCGGCGCAATTCTACACTAATCCCAGTCCCTCCTCGTCGTCCCTCGGAATATCTTCCCACGTCCGCAGCGAAGTAATTCAATTTTGCCTTAAACTCTCTAATTATTAATTAACTATACACATTTACTACGAGCAGTGGATATTTAAATAACTCTCTTTTAACCATTCAGGGTTGGCGTTTCTCAACCTTTTTTGCTCAATTCCCCCCTTTCACTATAGTTCAGACCCCTTTTTTTTTTTTCTAAAAACCCCCCCCCCCCCTCCAACCCCTGCTCAAAATTTTACATAATCTACAGAATATCTCATTTAAGGGGTCGAATAATGGTCCCAATCCCCCCTCCCCGATTGAGAACCCCTGCTATAAAGACAATTTTAGGGAACTGAACCCGTGACCTAACCTTCGCCTGGAAATGTTTGCCCAGCAATATTTAGCCCGCACTTGTAATGGACTTGTTATCAGTAAGTTGCTTGTTGGGCAAAACTCCACACAGTAATCTTCATAGTGGCAGCCTTTTAACCATGTCGCTGTGCCAAACTCACTACATGAAATTCACATACATATAAACTTATCCAAACTAAATGAAAATAAACTGACATTTCAGCATATGCCCATTGAACAGCCTTCTTGTTTCGTACATTTATTACATTTCCACGTTTTAGCTCCTGACCAGCTAGTTACTCAATGCAATCCATAAAAAAGATCAATATTCTAAAAAAAAAAACTTCGATTCCGTACAGAAAATAGGACATAGGCTCCACCTAAAAATTTCACAGAAGTTTCCTATGTGCATAAAAAAAATAAAACCTACATGGCTTCAAAAGGTTCCGGGATTTTTTTTTTCTTTTTTATAAAAACAATTTTGCAATTAAAGGATTCCTTCAAAGCAGTTCCTCTCAGATCCTATACAATTTTGCCAACGTTCCTGAAACCCATTTTCAACGAACTTACAAGTCCATTACCGGATCCTGTATTTCTGTCTGTCCACACTTTTTTTAAGATGCGAGACGTACGATAATATGAATTAACGCCGCAGCATCCGTATTTCTTTGAATAAACGCCGCAGTATTTATATCACGAACTTTTTGGGACGAGGCGATCATTTGAGGGTGACATAATATATCATCTTCGCACTTATTATTGTAATTCTTGCTTTAATTTTTAATTTATAGGCAAATATTTTAAATTTCTATTTTTTTCTTAATAATACAAAAATAAAATAAATTAAAATTAAATTAAATTCGCCTTACATTTATCTTACTATAATTAAAAAATTGCTTAAAAATGATAAAACTTGTACAGGGTGTTGCAGATAACCACATGGCAGTATAACGGGAAGCCTACCCGCTCGATTGCAGGGGCCGGCTCGGTCGATTGGCAGAATGGAGGGAGATGAAGGTGACCTGCAGCAGCCAGCAGTTTCCACAGTGGGGAGGGGGGTGAACGTTAAAACTGTCATTTTTTGTCGTTCTTGTTGTAAGAAACTTCACAAAACACCCAGGTGACACTTTCTCAGCAGTAGAGCAATAAGACAGCTCGCAAGCCGGGTTAGCCCGTGACGACCAAACATAATAATAATAAAAGTGTGAAACGCTATTTTTAACTATTCTTCTCCGTTGACTTTTTGGTTTGTTTGTTAGTCTCCTCTAGCTGCGGAGGATATTCATAAGTGTGTTTACTTTTTGTGTACCCCCTACCCTGTAGTAGTACAGCGTGCACCCGTCCTTGGCTCAAACAAACAAGTTTGACCAAACAAACAAGTTTAACTAAATAAAATTACCCAATTATCATTTGATGTCGAGCCGGCCCCTGCAATCGAGCGGGTAGGCTTCCCGTTATACTGCCCTGTAGTTATCTGCAACACCCTGTACAATAGAACCTCGATAAATCGAATCGCAAGGGCAGGGCAAAATGCGTCGGTTTATAGAGGTCTTCGATTTATCGATGTTAAGTAAAATGAAATTCTAATTATCCAGGTTAAGTAAAATACACTAAGAATAATACCTGTATTTTGTGTGAGATTTGAATAATCATATGTAAAAGCAACAATGTAAATTATTTTAAGGAAAATAGAAATTTATTTACGTACAGGTGGATCCTCGTTATAACGAACTCCTCGATGTAACGAATCATTTTTGTAATCCCAGCAAATTGTAACTGACTTAATGCAAAAAAAACCTCCTTGTAACGAATTTCAATATAACGAAGTCCTCATTACAACGAACAAAAGTATTTGGTCCCTGCAATAATCATAACTAGGGTTCGGATTTTCCATATAATGCATATTTTTTTCCGAAATGATGTTTTATGCACTGTTAGCCCCCTCTGGAACTCTGGAACTCTGGAACTCTGGAACTAGGCTAAGTTATATTGTGTATATAAATGCATATTTCAGGCTTTAGCGCATATTTTTGTTTATTTCGAGCATAGGTGCATATTTTTGCTTATTTTGGGTATCTTTGCTTATTAAGGCATATTTAAAGTTAATTTTACGACCTATGAAGTGAGTTATTTAAAAAACAATGCAATGCTTTCCAAAAGGCACCAGATAAATGTAGGCCTACACTTCGCTTATTAGAGCCAGTTGTTGTAGACAGATGTTTTCTATAGAAGATTTGGAAAATTTTTGCTATAGTTTAATTTGTTTTCGTTTTTATCGTTCATTTTCATAAGTATGGCAATGAAAGCAACGTGTGAAAGTAAATTTTTTGCACATTTTTTTAATGCATATGTTGGCTTTTTTTTAGGGCATTTACAGGTCGAGTCAAAAGTCTGTCACCCCCTTCCTATCTTAGATACCAATGTAGTTATGCAAATTCCAATACAGGGAATGAATAAAAACTTGAGGGTACTCTATCTGATGGAGCATCTTTCATCATCTCAAATATGCTAATTAGGACACATCTAAATTCTATCTCGAAAACTGTAAGAGATACACAAAAAATTCCAATTGCACATTTGTTCAAAAGCAAATTCCAAACAAAACAAAAACAAAAAATTCACCAAAATCCGATAAGCGAATCACCCACAATTCCTGGGTTCAAGTCTCGGAAGTAACCGCCGAGTGTTTTTTTTTTCTTCTGAATACCATTTGCCAAGCATGCAAATTATTTCATGCACCATCCTCATCCTGTTCTGGAAAGTTCCACAATTTACCATAGTCACCAGTTTCCTGTGCAATTAATATAAAAAAGCATGTTGAAGCTGAGAAAAAATCAGACCAAAGCAAGATGGTACACTGACCAGATTGGTTGGCTGGTTTGTTTGGTATTAACGCCCTTTTCAACTGCCATGGTCATTTCAGGACGGCGTTATAGGGGCCGCAAATTTTGCCTCGCAAGGGTTCATTAACGTGCAGCTAGCAAACGACTACATGGGACCAACGGCTTTGCTTCCATTCCGAAGGAAGTGCGTAACCTCAGGATTTTCCCCCTAAAAAATCCTCGTCGTCCTCGGCCGGGGTCGAACCCGCGTCCACACTAACCAGGAAATGATCAACATGGTCCTCTGCTTTGGTGAGGCGAGGCAAAATTACCATGCAACAACTAGGCATCGTTGAAATGTCGTGCGGGATTATGCTATGGTGAAAGTGGACATCACATTGAAACTATCTTGATTGATGGAAAGACTTTGTATCAGATAACTGTATGTTAGCAACAAACAGTAGAAGAGCCAATTGTCCTATTGCAGAGCTTGCAATGAGGATTGTGGGTAACCGCTCATCGGATTTTGGTGAATTTTGTTTTTTGTTTTGTTTAGAATTTGCTGTTGAACAAATGTGCAATTGAAATTTTTTTTTATCTCTTACGGTTTTCGAGATAGAATTTGGATGTGTTCTAATTTGCATATTTGAGATGATGAAAGGTGCTCTATCAGATAGAGCACCCTCAAAAGTTCCTATTCATTCCCTGTATTGGAATTTGCGTAAGTACATTGGTATCCAAGATAGGAAGGGGGGTAACAGACTTTTGACTCACCCTGTACATGCACATATTTTAGCACTTGTTAGTGCATATAAATCTGAACCTTAATCATAACTGTTCATTCTAACGAATTTTCACAAAACACGGAAAAAAGAGAAATCGTTTTTCGCGCAGTCAATCGAAAGAAAATGTTCCCGGTGATTCAATTTTAAGCACAAATTGCGAAACTGCTTGCAAAAGTTTAAAAAAACAAAACAAAAAAAACCCATCAAAAATTGTCGTATTATGGAAATAAACAATTTTTTTAGAACGATTTTATTTATTTCTTTTATAAAAAAATTTCGTTATAACGAACTAATTTTTTTGTCCCTAGCTTCAATATAACGAGGGTCCACCTATAATACAAAATCACATACTGTTCTAAAATGCTAAGTAAAAAAAAAAAATAAGTTTGCAATTTTTGCCTGCTTCATAGCATGAAACATGTGCACGTCTACTTCGCTTTCAATTGTGAAAACAAATTGTCCATAGAACCATTGGAATTTTACATTAAGTACATGAACAGATTAAGGTAGATAAGTTGGAATCGAGTAGGTTGTAATCTGTTCTTGGTAAGTTGGAATCGAGTACGCTTGTAAAGCCAGTTAGAATGAAAACCAATCAGAACCACTTATGAAAGCTTCTAATAGGGAAGAGGAAAAACTGATGTCAATTCGTTTTATAGAGGCCCAGACTGACAAAATTCGATTTGTAGACGAATTTATATGCGTTAACTTCGATTTATAGAGGATAACTTTCTTCCAAAAAAAAAAAATCGAGGTTCTATAACTTAGAATTATAGAGGTTTTTAGCCCTGGAGTGGAAGGGAATAGACTGAAGCTTAGAATTAGGAAGGAATTCGATTTATCGAGGTTCTACTGTAATTAATTTTCCAATAATAAAAGTTGCAGCGTTTATTTGTGGGCAGTTATTATTCAAAGAAATACAGTATGCATCATTCATCACTAATTACAGATATCGCATCTGCCAGGAGATCTTCGCACTTGGTTTTCATGGATAAGCAGCAGTTCACAAGCCAAATATCACAGCCTTCAAAGTGAACTGTCGGTACGGTGGTGCAAGGAAATGTTACCACTGGACCCCAGAAAAATGGCAAATCATCCTATGGAGTGATGAATCCTGCTACCAGTTGTGGTGGTCCGATGGACGTGTGTGGGTTTGACGAATGCCTGGTGAACGATATTTATAGTGAAAACCAGAGTAAATGGCATCATGGTCTTGGTCCTCTTGTTTTTGTTCATGGAATCATGAACGCTGAAGCGTACCAAACAGTTCTGGACAATTCTACGCTACCAACATTGTGGGAACACTTTGGTCATGGCTCATATCAGTTTCACCAAGACATTGGCTCCCGTCACACAGCAGGTATTATTATCACCTGGTTTGAGGAAACTTGACTAGCCAGCCCAAAGTCCAGATCTCAACCCATCTGAAAACCTTTGGGACGAATTGGAGTGCCGGTTGAGAGCCAGGTCATGCCACCCAAAGAACACCACTGAGCTGTTTGCCAATTTGAAAGAAAAATGGAGCAAGATTCCCGCCGACACGTTACGTAAATTGGTGGAAAGTCTTCCTCAAAGGATGCAAATGTCACTGCGGCAAAAGGCGGCCCTATACGATACTGATGTTGTGCAGGGTACAATTTAACTTGCTGATATGGGGTGTTCGGTGACGAATAGCCAGATAATACATGTGCGCATATAGCAGACTCAATGATAAGCATGAATTTTAAGAAATTTTCAAAATTGAACCAATTGTTATGGAGATATAGCAACCAGATGATATAAAATGTGATATTCGTTCATTATCGGAGTTTAATTATAACATTGTAAACCCTACTGTTGTGAGCTACAATTTAATAACTCAACATATCTCATTGCCAGAAACTATTTGCACATGCTTTCACTACTTAAACGGACCTTAGGAATTATTAATTTATGTAATTCATATCTAAATATCCCATTTTTATGGTTTCAAACTTTATTCTCAAGCATCCATTTACATACCCTTAGAATCTTATATGCTATTCACCCTTTCACAAACTTGTGCTTATTCACACACAAACATCCCACTCAGGCATGATCATATAAAATCTAATTCACTTCTCTTTGAACACATTTACCCATTTATAATTACACATAAAGATTCCTTATCTTTTTAGGTTCGTTTTGATAATGATAGCTTGTGCATTCTCAACTGGCTTTAAAACTACATTCAGTTGCTTCATCAGTTAACAAGGGTCCCTACCCAAAGCATACAATTCGATTTTGTTTAAACTGATATCACAGAGAATATACAGAAAAGATGAAGAATGATATAAATTTTAATGGCTATCATCAAAATCTAGTATTGCAGAATCTGCTTATTTTGGCAATAACTTAACCACGCAGCCATTTATTTGGGACAAAGCTCAAATAACAGAATCAAATAAGGATAAAAAAAAAAAAGCAGTGCCCCTTTTCTTAATTTGGATCAT
>JAHWFO010081140.1:285561-301621 GCA_023313115.1 Rhysida immarginata | reverse complement strand
GAGAATGTAAGAGGGCGATACAAATGGTTGCAGCTGTTTGTTTACCTAATTGGTCTCCTGCCTTTGGTTTCCTATTTTTTCTGGTTAATGGCAACCACCATTGTGGGCAACTAGTCAACAATGCATAAAAGGCCTTATTGTCTTCATCTAGCAACCAAATAAATTTTAGAACTTTTACGGCAACATACTTTGATATAGTAATGATACAATAATGTCATGCTAACCAGAGTATCCAATCCACACAATCGATTAATCAAATACCAGATTTGTTTCCATTTCAGCTGCGATTTCATAAAGAGAATGCCAGAAATAAGTAATGCTCCGTTTTCTGTCTGTTCCTGATTGGTTTGATGGGTTTTGTTCATTTACACATGTACCAGTTTCCTTTTTCCTTTCTTGCTGGTCAATATAAAACTAAAATATAAATTAGGAAGTTTATACTACATGTAATAATTGAAAATGCCATATGTCGCCTAAAAAAAAACAAAACTGCTATTTGAAGATTATTTTGTTGGACCACTAATATTAGATCTTTTGAAAAATTTCAATTAGTGTTTTCTCAGACAAAAATTTTCTACATCTTTCAGTACACCTTTCTCTACTTCAACTGAATGGATTTACACAAACCTTTGGCATTTTGGAAAGAGAGGAGTGTAGTGGATACAGAGCGAGAAGGCTATAAAAACTATTTATTAAAAAAAAACAAAAACTTGTGTGCTTAAATTACTAAATTTGCAAGTACCATATTCCAAAAAATATTGTAACGAGCCAGGAGCTGCAATCGCCTCTCGCCCAAGCTCGCTACGAGTTCGTCGTTGCTAATCACCCGTGTGTGTGTGATTGTAGCATAAATAGACCGAGACTCCAATTAACGGGAATATATCACATTTATTTACATCTAAACTTATAGGGGTACGTTGGTGTGGAGCGAGTTGCTCCCCGACTCTCTCTCTCCGAGGCTGGTGGTCATCTAAAAACGCAAACATCACATCCCAGTGCCCAAGAATACATCCAGGAAGGGCACGGGACCTCTCCCCCCCCCACTCCCCGGTCACCCACCGAAGGGCCAGGCGCCCACCCACACGGTCACCGTCCCAGTGTCTCTTTCGTCTGTGGTATCGAATTCACCCTCCTGAACCACAAATCACCGCGTCTTCGTCATCCCCATCTCGGAGAAACTCACCAGAGACACCTCCCTGCCCCAAACACTACAAAATTCAGAGCACTTTGTGGATAGATAAAATTTCACCCAATGGACCCTGTTATGAAAATGACATCAACATGCTCTTTCTGATGATGTAAATTAAATCTTTGTATCTCGAAAAACGTAACAGAAATAAAAATGCTAATTCACCTTTAACTTTGCAAAGAAATAAAAACTTTATGCCAAGTTTGATTAAAATCTATTAATAAAAAATATATATATTTTTTGCTTAGCATGTCACCATAGCATCATTTAATTCACCTTGACCTCAACCAACAGAAAAGAAATAAATAAAAAGATACATCCTATTTCAGAAAGTCATTTTTTTAATGATTGTAGTTATAAAAAAAATTCTAACAGAAAACATAATGTTCACATTTTTTCAAAATTAAATAAGAATAAAAATATTTACAAAAGATTTCATCACCAAGCTGCACACAATTTTATCAATTTTCCCGGATTGTAACCACTCAAAAATATTAATTCTTTTCTACCTTCTTCTGTTTTACCTGGGGGGGAAAAAAAAATTCTTTTTAACTAATTTACCTTCTTCTGTTTTCAATTAAAATATTAAGTAATGATGATCATCATTTTTGTTCACATTTAACTGACTAATGTAGGAAAAATGTTTCAGACAAGATGAAAGTTACTATGAGCTTGTACAGGGACATGCGTTATATTCAATTAAACAACCTTCAATCAATCTACATTTCCTAGCCAAAAAAAAAATTCCGTCAAATATTCCAATGCAAATACTAAGGAGCCAATCACAGGATTGCTACTGCACTTATGTGCGAATTTGGAAGAAATATGTCTGTGGATGCAGCACTGGTTGTGGAAAAGATGTCAGAGTTTCAGAAGCGCCGATTGTTGGCCCACTCCAAACAAAGAAAATAAACAAAGAGATTGCTGCAATTACTGGAACTGATATAAAAACTGTTCAACGTATTATTAAAGCTCGGAAGGAAAGATTTGAACCATTCATCTTTAGAAGTAACCGTGGTCGAAAAAAAATTCTGAATAATAGTGAGTGGAAATCATGGTGAAGTCAAACCAAAGAGATTCCACATTAGAACTGAAAACATTCCATTATTTCATGAAATTAATACAGTGTTGAACCTCAGTTTATCTTTTTTTATGGCCTCTATTCTTTGAGGAAGTTTTTCCAACTGATTTTTAAAGATATCTTCAGGAACTTCCTGCCATACATCACAAGGAACATCGATTTTAAGTAGACATTATATGTGACCACAGACAGAGCTTACCTTAAACATACGACGGTTGGGGCATAAGTCATGGCAACTATTTTTTTTTTCTCCGAGCTAAGGGATGGGATCATAAAATGTCATATGTCTCAAGGAAGCTGTGACTGCTAGCATGTTTCCACAACATTAGATGGCTCCGTGAGTTCCTGATGTTGCGCAGAGAGCAATGTTAAATCGGTTCTCAGTCAACCGCCGTGCAAGGTGGATGTAACCCGAGTTGAACAACGCTCGTATATCAAAACAGCCGTTCTCTATTTTGATTTCTGTTACTTATTCTGGAAAATAAAATCTTGTAATCATGTTCCAGAATAAATTTTCCAGAAGCATGAAATGTATGAAACATTACAGGTTTCATGATTCCAGAACATGAAACCTGTAATGTTGTCAACTACCTTAATAAACATGAGAAGCAAAGTGTTGGCGTGTTGTTAAATGTCCGTACATTTCGTCCATTCCTTGTTCTTTCATCTGTATATTTCACATTTTCCACCCATGCTTGAATTCTCATAAAAAAAATAGTTGCCATGACTTATGCCCCAACCCTCGTAAAAGAATTAATTGATAGACAAGAGTGAAGAAATGTATGTCTTTTTTTACCATCTTCAAACCCTATAATTTTATGGGGAATCCAAATAAAAGATTTAAGTGAAAGAAGAATAATTTTAGATATAATAAATATATAGTTAATTTCTTTTTTTTCAATTCCGCTATTTAAAGTTGAGGTTTTGTGCTTTTATATTTAGTCTCTACTTTAATCAATTTATTTTTGTTAATAAAGATACAAGGGTCACAAAGTCATGCCAACTATTTTTTCAGTGGAATCCCAATATGCAGCAATGACATTGAGGCATATGGTACTTATTGATGCCACTAGATGGTAAAGATGTTCAAGGAAAGAAGAGAAAGGGATACGTGAAAGTCAGTTGCTTTTCAATTGTGAGTCGGAAAAACGTTTTTCCCTCTATACATTGTTTAGAACAATGTGCGTATGTAAAAAGAGCAGTGCTTCGCAGTCAAAATCCGAGGGAATGTCACATAAAACTCTTAAAAGCTGTTGAGGAGTGTGCTCTCCAATCTCCAACAGTAATTTTTTTTTTTTTTTTAACTCTTCTCCTTTGTCTACAATACTTTCCGAATAACCCATGTAATAGATATCATTGGTAAATTACATTGTGGTTTTTCACATAGTTATATTATGAAATACAAAAGTAACAGGACTTGTTAAGCAATATGGCATGCGATTTATTACTTAACTGACACGTTTCGAATAACCTTCATCGAAATGCCAAATCATATATACAGGGTGTCCAAAAAGTCTGGTAACATGGCAGATATCTCAAAGTTGCCAGATAGGCGAGATCTGATGAGTGTGGTTTACAGGTAATGGGGGGGGGGGGGGGGTTGGGAATTCATTGCAGCACTCAAAGAAAGAAAATTCCCAACAATGTCCTTCACTGCAATTCAAATGTGTTAGTAACCTCAGCCAACTTGGCCCGCCCACCTGACCTTGAATGACTCTTTCTCGCCCATTTTCTCAAAATCTTTCAAGGGGAAGGATGTGATTAAAAGTTGTTTTTAGACTAATGTGGTGTTGCTCTAATCGGTAGCAATTGGAAATTTTTCTCTATTTTTAATAGTTTTCGAGTTAGCAAACGGATGACCTTAAATTTGGGGGTAAAAGTCAAATTTGAGTGATGATGATTTGGCTCTATCAATGAAGGTTATTCGAAACACGTCAGCTAAGTAATAAATCATGTGCCATATTGTTTAACAAGTCCCATTATTTTTGTATTTACGAGGTGCTACCCAAAATTTCACGAAATGTACGTCTATAAAATACAGAATTTTTATATTTTTTAATTTCCACCGCTACCTTCAAAGTAGTCTCTTTGGGCACTCCTGGAAGTTCCCAGGTTGGAGCATGTTTAAAACCTGCTGCGATTCCACTTGGATCACTTCAATGGAGTCAAATTGCCGCCCTATTAACCGCAATTTCAATTTACGGAAACAGTAAAAATAGCAGGACGCCAGGGGACAGCGAGTGATGTGCGTGCCGAAACACGGTCATGATGGAGCAGGCAGTCTTTCTTCTTCCACATCTCTGGCTTTTTGCACCTCATGTTTTCTCTCAATCATCTCAAAATGTCCTGTATGACAGTTCAAGGCAATCACAAACATTTTGGATGGTCTGACTTCGATCCTCTCAGATCGCATCATGCACTTTTGTGATCATTTCCAGAGTTGTGCTTGTTAACGGTTGCCCAGACTCCTGACCATCTTTGAAGCGCTTAAACCACTCAAATGTTTGGGTTTGGCCTAGAGCTTGTTCATCAAAAGCCTCCTTCAACAGTCTGTGGGTTTCCGACACAGTTTTCTTCAGCTTTAATATCAGGAATCGCAAAAAAGAGTGACAAAAACAGCTAAACTCAAGATCACGTGTACATTGGATGTCACCGCTTGGCACAATTACACGCAGAGACATATCCCTAACACCATCTATCAGCAAAACTTCGTACCTCTTACTGTTCGAGAAATTCTGGATAGCACCTTGTATCTGCAATACTAGACTCTAATATGGATTTATATTATGAAATGTTTAACATATTTGCCTGCAAAAAAATAGTTACCATGACTTTGTAAGTGATCCTCGTATAATAAGTATTTTTAAAATTAAAAATAATTATTTGGTCAGCAACATAAGACCATCGTAAACATGCAATAGCTTGCAAAAAATATAACAAAGCTTTTACACCTTAAGGATATAGATTATATATTTTATAACGGGTGTTGAATAGTCTGCTGCTTGAATATAATTCCTTAATTCCAAAAAAGGTTTGCGAATCATAACAGAACATTCATTAAATGTCTTCACCTTATAAAAAAAATATAAGCAAACATTATTATTAAACAAGCAACGACTTAGCCGTTCATATTAAACGACAAAGAATTATTAAATGATTACGGTGGTCAGGAAATTAGACTGCAATCCCCCATAGGAAAATAACTGTTGCTGCACGGTCGACGGTACATTGTAGAACATCGCTTCATGGTCTATAGAATGATTTATCTAAAATGAAACAACAAATATTAATAATCTAAGGCTTACATTTTAAGGATTTCTTAATCTTAATTCAAATGTTTTAACATTTTACCGGATTCTCAACGTTGCACCGAAAATGAGCCAAATGCCTTATCTTTGTGGACGACGTTTTGTTTACAAGATTAAAGGCTAAAGTAGGCTTGAAAAGGCTTGAACTTCTAGACAGGATGAACAAGCTATTTGGAAAACTCATGACGGAACCAAACGCTGATGTTACGATTTCATAAAACTAATAGCGATGATGGCAAGTTTAGATGGATTAACACATTTGAACATTCATTTCTGAGACATGGCTACAGCTGAATTATAAGCGAGCAATGAGCAGACTAAAAAGGCTCTATTTTAACAAAAACTGAATTGGAGTCAATATAACAACATTAATAATCTACAAAGACGCTTCTTATATCTTATTTGCAAATTAATAAACAGAAAAATAGAGCAATATTTATTTAGATTAATAACTTAACACTCTTGCTTATCGAGATGATCTTTTGTTTAGGGAATCCACCTTTTAGATATAGCACAGTCCATGCGCAAAGTTCCTCTCTTTTTTACAAATTATCTGTTATAATTATTTAAATTACTGTTAAAAGACTTAAAAATTATGAACAGAATAGTATAAATCTTTATCAGCAGTTTATTTTGTATGAGCACTTCACAAGCAAATTTTTATTTGAGATTTCTTCTTTTTTTCCCGCTGGTATTCCGTTTCTCATTATAGAGTTAATAAAGGCTCCTAGCGCGCCGCCATTGAACAGAATTGTACAGCTCGGAACGGGGAGCAGAAAAAACACTTAAAATTACACTTGAGATCGGTGCAGAAATTTAAAGGATTTAAAATGCCAGGCATTTTACAGTCTCTCGGAAAACGACATGTTGAATTAGCTAAGATTTGGTAAAGTATAGTATAAGAACGTGTGCTTGTATACTATTATAGGAATTAGTTGAGATCGCTTCATCTAATGCATTCGGCTGCTGAGCTTTATTAATAAACCTCGTTTCTCTTCTCTTTTCATTAAATTTAATTGAAGTGTGCTTCTAGAACATCTGTGTTTATTTTCTTTCTTTATTTTTTATTATTTCCTAATCTCAAGGTCCAGAACGGCAGCTACGTACGGCACGGCTGCGGTTGTCGGTGGTTTGTATTTCACCGACTGGAAAGTAATCGTCACCTATATACCATTTTACAATGGCAAATTCAAAGAAGAGTAGAACATCTGTGATTTATTAGGTATGTGAGATATAAGCATCGGTAAGTCGAATCCAAATAATGAACAAATCAACGACAATACTGACGATGAATATCTATGAATTCGTATAATGTTAGGTCGATAGATGTGAGAAATGAACTGGTTTTATCAAACATGAGAGTATGCTTTAAACTTAAAATCGAATAGGGTGATGTACTGGAGTGAGCAGAATGTTAGATACATTGGTCCTAACATTCACAGAGATGTGCCCAGGAAAATCGTGTGAGTTGTCTGACTCTACCCCCCCCCCTCCAAAAAAAATAATTCCAGTTGGACATTCAGCACATTTCTTGACAATAAAATGAGAAACAAGTACAGTAGGCCTATGTCAGAGTCTGGAACTGTAAGGGTCGTACAAATGAAAACAAAAATTTGTATGGGGAAAAAAAAAGACTATGTGTAGGATCGTAAGTTTTTGTTTTCAACAATTGTGAAACTCCGCGTGCAAATTGAACAATAGGTTGCAAGTGTTGCATCACGTGAGAAAGAACTTCAAAGCTCTGCGAGTGATCGGTTCGTCCAGACAACAAAATGGGGTCAACGAAACGGGAACAATGAGCAGTAATTCGTTTTTTAACATGTGAAGGAGTTTCAGTTTCTGAAATTCATCATCGTATGCAGAACGTCTTAAAGGAAAACGGAAGAGTGACAATCGATGTCGTGGTTGCTAAAACTGGCCTTAGTTGTGGAACTGTTCACTCCATTACCAGGAACCATCTGCACTACAGAAAAATCTGTGCACAATGGGTCCCGCATCATTTGACATCAGAACAACTTGGAGTTCGAATGGCTATGTCCCTGCAACATTTGACTCGCTATGAACAGGAAGCAGAAAGTTTTCTCGACAGAATCATTACAGGGGATGAAACTTGGTGCTTTCATTTCCAGTCCGAAAGCAAACATCAAAATCATCAATGTAAGCATAATGGGTCACTACCCCCCAAAAAAAAACCCAAAAGCAATTGCAACCAGCACGGGGAAGGTAATGTTGACCGTGTTTTTTGATCGCAAAGGTCAGATTTTACTGGACTTTCTTGAAAAAGGCACCACAGTTAATGCAGGCACTGCACACGGCCATCTAATGCAAGCGTCCTGAACTTCTTACAGAAGGAGTGCTTCTCCACGACAACACGCGTCCTCACACCTCGAAAGCAATGGTAGACCTCATCAAAAAGTTCAACTGGGAAGCAATGCAGCATCCACCTTATTACAGCCCTGACTTATTCCCATGTGATTTTCACGTGTTTGGGGATCTTAAAAAACATCTGAAAGGCTGCAGGTTTCAATCGGACGATGAAGTGAAGGAAGAGGTTTTGGAATGGTTCCACACGCCACGGAATAGTTCATTTCATTTTCATTTGTACGACCCTTATAGTAAGCCCATGTCCATACTATGTTTAGACCCACTGCCCTCTTGTTTGTTTCTTCATTAGAACTGGCCACTGAAAGCTTTTGCATTTCAGAAAACTGTCCATAATTCTTTGGTAATCCAGAGGCCTTTTCTGACCAGGCATTGTAAAACACCTGATTTTAAAACACAATAACACTAACGCACTTTGCTTCTATCGCATCCACATCACACGGCCAACGAAATAACAGTCCTCAGCGTGGAAAAAAATCACCTGATAATATTAGTCCAGCCAACAATCCAACCTTCATTATTTCTAATAAACAAAAATATACTGATTGCTAAAATCCAACTGAAGAGTGTACATTGTTACTCGAACTACTATGGTTAGGTGACTTTACCACCCTGGGGCCCGTTATTTCGCTAGCCCCATTCACATAACAAAGTCCTGTGCCACTGCATAGTCCTGTACTCAGATAAGCAATTATCCATTCTTGTTCATTGGCACCCCATTGGAGAGGTGCATTAACTTGTTGAAATAGCCAATCATGAATTATATGAATCTGTTGTAGTAACTATGATACTATTTGCTAGTTAAAAATATCTCCAAACGCGTATTCCATGTATTTTATTTTATTGCATTTAAGCTCAGTACAACAGAAAATGCGATTCATCCGACTCCCTCAGCTTGAAGTTACTCTGTAAAAGTCTGGTTTAGACGTTCCTGGCATTAGGCAGGTGTGACGTCCAATGATGAGCAGAACAGTGTCCAAGAGTAGGGCATTAGATCCCATAGTCTAGGATATGTAGCATAGACTGCTTCTGATCGTTCACTATTACTGCTTAAGGCACTGACAGTGAATCTGATCTACGCCATCTGCAGGCACATCCATTGCATTACATTATACTCTTGATAAGATCGACCTGGTGGCTCAGTGGTTGCGTAATCACTTCTGAATACCGAGGACCTGGGTTCGATCCTGGCCGAGGATGACGAGGTTTTTTTCAGGGAAAAAATCCTGAGATCATGCACTTCCTCAGAAGGGAAATAAAGCCTTGGTCCCATGTAGTCGTTTGCTGGCTGCACGTTAAAGAACCGTTGCGAGGCAAAATTTGCGGCCCCCTAGAATGCCATCCTGATATGACCATAGTAGTTAAAAGGGATGTTAATACCAACCAAACCAAACCAATAGTCTTGATAAAGTTGCCTTCAAAAATCCTATGGTTGTTACTTTTGGTTGGTATAGAAGGAGCATCTGGTTTATACTATTATGGCATCCTCAAATTAAAGTCTCTAAATTATATCTTTATCCACGGTTGTTTTTTGCAAAATCCTTGTTGCATAACTATCCTCCATTTAAATTCATTTTTGAGTCTCGTATTGCTGAAAAATACAAAAGAAATGGGACTTGATAAGCAATACGGTCTACAATTTTATTATGTAGCTGATGCGTTTCAAATTACCTTTATCAACAGAGCCATATCACATGAAAATTGAAAAAGATTATCA
This sequence comes from Rhysida immarginata, assembly GCA_023313115.1. Taxonomy (NCBI): domain Eukaryota; kingdom Metazoa; phylum Arthropoda; class Chilopoda; order Scolopendromorpha; family Scolopendridae; genus Rhysida; species Rhysida immarginata. The sequence continues at coordinate 291,944 of JAHWFO010081140.1, read as the reverse complement.
TTCTTCATTGATCGAATGGCAAAGAAACAAATATGATATATTGCAAATTGAAAAATTGAAAAATACGGGAAGTTTTCATTAATTTTTGCTTCTATCTATGTAGGTAACTTCCTTGTCTCTCTCTATATGATTTGGCTTTGTTGATGAAGATAATTCGAAACTAGTCATTTATGTAATAAAATTGTATACTGCATTGCTTATCAAGTCCCATTTCTTTTGTATCCACTATTTATTTATAAATTTGTTCAGTGGGGATGCCAATCATTGTACAAAAAATAACCCCATCAACGCTAATATGTTGTTCCACTCACTGTAAATTAATTGCTGCTTGGCAATGAAATTGTACCATCTGGTTATTTCCATACAAAATAACCATTTAGATGGACAATCTAGCCTTGATCTAATTAGATCCAATCAGGAACTAGGCCTAGGATTAATGCTTTCACAATGGGAGGGCCCTCTACATAAGTTTCATTTTCTCATATTAGATGAACAAGACCATGACTTGATACATATAATGTTTCAAATGAATTTCATAGCCAGCATTTTAGTAAACAACAGAATCAGCTTTGTTATAAATGAATTTTATGAAAATGTTGGGGAGGCAACATTTCTTTTTTTGGCTTGTTTAAACAGTTGCTTAGATTTTTGGACTGGTAAGCATTTCACACGATTGTCATATTACTTGACTGAATCAGCTCCTGTACATAAAGGTTTTATTAATTGTAGCACATGATAAAGGCATTTGTAACTTGTAAGTTCTTGTTTAGTAAAAATCCACAATTGAAAGGTCAAATCTTCCTAAAACTGTAGCATGCTAGAGAAATTATAAAGTTAGTAGAGACGTTTGTCCAATTTTTATTAATTTCTTTCATTTGTTCAGTGTTGTCATTGCAGGCGATTTGTCCCAAATTACAGGGAATTGAGGTTGATAATCTTTCTACCTCACCTGTATCTTCAAGAAATACCACCCTTCCACCACAGAATCTTTTTGCAATGAGCCTAGGTAGTTGCTTTTTCCGGTGTTTCTGTTGTTAGCAGAATTTTGCACCACATCACTTGACAGAAATTTCAAAGTTCCTCAGTAATTAACGATTGTCACTATCCAAGTTCCCTTTTTGGCATAATCCAAAATCACAGGTTGTGTCAAGAGATTTCACAGGAATGGATGAAAAGGATCCTTGTACCTTCCTCTGATAGTAGAGTACCAAAGACCTGAGGCGGGTTCTGTATCTCGGCCGTATTTGGCAGACGGCTGGTAGAGACACCCAGTGATGACATCATCGGATGGAAAAATCAAGAAGAACGCTAGGCTGAAACAAAATGACGTCATCACCTGATGCCATTATCAGCTGGCTGACGAAGCCGCTAAGATAAAGAACCCGCATCTAGTTATACAGCTAAGTCTCATCCAATGTGAACCAGACTCTCAGTATTTATATAAGACCATCCATGACCATCTTCCAGGAATAAACTGCACCTTAACCTTAAAAGGTCGTGTAAGTTCTTATTACAGCGCTTGTATCACTTTTGCCGTTTGGGTCATGTTTGATGGATGAAATCTTGTGATCAATATTTCAACCCCTTCCACCAGTCTGATCTTGCTGAAATTTTGTTGTGCACGTACGTAAAGTTGGTGACAATGCATGAATCTAAAAATATTTTTCAAAACATTCAAAGGGGGGGGAGGGGATTAATATGAAATAAAATTGGCTTATGTTTGTTTGTTTGCTCTAGAGATGGCGCTATGTGTACCTAATTTTGCCATAAGTGTTGTTTTTTGAAAAAAAAATTTTCTTCACTTGTTTTGATTTACCACATTTATAATTCCAAAGTAGGAAAGGGAAGGAAAAATTCCGAGACCTGGACTCGAACCAGGGGCCATTCCTTTTGTGGGCACCGCTCTTACCAATTGAGCTACCGTGGATATGAACTGAAATATGTCCAAATGGACTTAATGAAACTACAAATCATCTCAACTGACAGAGCAGGCTCCTCACTCACAATTCAGGAATCTTCCTTACATTAAACCCTCAAATAAATTGATGAATTCAACTCAAAGATAAGATAATAATAGAACTGAAGGCGGTCACCAAAATCAGCTGGGTGGTGCACTCCTTCAAAAGGGCCTGGGGAGATCCTTGACACAGGCAGAGCTTAACAATGAAATAGAAGTATGCTAGCTGAATATTGCAGGTCTGTTATCAGGGACACATCAATAGATGCCTACAAGAGAAAACTGCCATAAAAATCATTTTAGTGTTTGCGTTTTCTATAATCAAACCTCTGTTACATTTCTCCGAGAAGTGGGTATCCTACAAAATGGTACGTGATGGACCATTTTGGTTTTGATATATGAATCAAACACCTTTTGTTTATACAGAATCACATAGTTTCATCTAACGACAGAAAAAAAGTTTAAATGAATGAATGAGTAGAACATGAATACCAACTTGTTCATGGGAGAAAGGTTGATTATTTTGCTAAAGATGATGCATTAATTTTTTTCAAAAGATATTTTTTGCTGCTCAGTGAAATAGATGTTTTTGCAATGAGACCTAACTTTTATACAATTGGATTTAATGCCTGTATCACCGTTAGGAATGCTTGTGCAAGTTTTGGTTTTGTGTAATAGACTTCTCACAATGTTTACAAACAAACGTTAACATGACGTCATGTTTTCTGTGTGCGCCCGCACTTTGATAGGCAAAAGGAATGTCGCGATTACTGCTTTTATGTGGTTTTGGCTGACTCTCTTTGATTGCTCAAAAAAAAAAATGAGAACTCTGATGTAAATTTGGTTTGTTTTAATTTATTTATAATTCTTTCAAGCTGCTGTGCATTTGTTCAATTAGAAAAAAAATTATACATTGGAGTGGCTTTTATAAAATTCTCAAAAGCCACTCATTTGAAAAGAATCGAAGAATATTATGATTGCAAGCTATCGATAAGAAGGACTGAACTCCACAAATGATTGAAAATATAACAAATTAAATTTTTTTAACTGAGGCTGGAGATCAAAACAACCAGATCATCCCGCTTTTTACCAACAGTGTTGGTTTGGTTTGTATTAACGTTCCAACAACTATGCTCATATAAGGATGGCATTGTAGGGGCCTCAAATTTTGCCTCGCAAGGCTTCTTTAACGTGCAGCCGGCAAACGACTACATGACACCAACAGCTTTACTTCCCTTCCGAAGGAAGTGGGTGATCTCAGGAATTTTTCCCTGAAAACATGCTCGTTGTCCTCGGGCATTACAGGCGATCATGCAACCACTGAGCCACCGAAGCCGTTGACACCGAAATAAAAACTGTGCATCAGATCAGACTGAGGTTCTGGTCCTTTCAAGACAGCCTGCTCAGTGCGCTCTCCATGTTAGAGGAGCCCCTTTGAGACAGGTGGAGAAGTTCAAGTATCTTGGGATTGCATTCACGAGTGATGGGCGGCAGGAAAAAGAGTTGGATGCTCAGATCGGTGCAGCTAGCTGTGTCAGAAGTGAACTGTGGCGATCCATCAGAAGCTCTCCGTCTTCAAATCTATCTTTGTTCCCATTCTCACCTATGGTCATGAGGCTTGGGTAATGACTGAAAGAGTGTGATCGCAGGTACAAGCGGCCAAAATGAGATTTCTGAGAGGTGTGGCAGGTGTTACCCTACTGAATAGAGTGCACAGCAGCACAATAAGGGAGTCTTTAGGTGTTGAGCCGCTACTTCTCCACATTGAGAGATCTCAGTTGCGCTGGTATGGCCACGTGATACAGATGCCGCAAACTGGCCTTCCTAGGCAGTTATTTTCCAAGCCAGTGGGTAAGAGACCAAGGGGTCGGCCTAGAACCAGGTGGAGAATCTGGGTTCGTGTCACTTGGGTATTAGCAGGGAGGACATGTGCCTGATGGCGGAAGATCGCGATCGCTGGAGATCCTCCATAGGGCTGCTGCCCCCTTGACCCTAATGGATAAGCGGGTTTGAAAAGTAAGTAAGCATCAGATCAGCAGTGCATTGATCGTAATGAATGCTTTCAAATTTTCGTGCGTAAACATACTTGGCGTTTCGATGAGACAGCTGTAGATATCAAGCTATACCACTCTGGCCAAAACGCAGGATTATACTACCAGCAGTTTTCCGCAATTGTATGGGATCAAGCAAACTCTCCTTTACTCAGAGTGAGTTTATGAATATAAGCTTGTTTTTCCTTCGTCCGGCATACAACTGAAGTTAGCCATGCTTTATTAGAAGCCAGTGAACGAGCGTGACCTGTGTGTGTGTGGTACGATGCTTTGCCCCCCAGGATGCGCGCGCACCAGTGCACGACGTCCATCGATATGAAGTCTATAATAATTACTGTAATGTACTTTTAAACAATAAAGATCCATATTTTGTGACTAACTTTTAAAAACCTTATCTGAAAAATGGTAAAAAGGACTGGATTATCCGTTTATATGCAGCAAGGATAAAATAATGAGTTTCCCTCAAGTTTCCATTACCTTGCTAGCTTTTGTTTGTCCAATGCATGGAGGATGAACAGACAATTTCTTGCATAATCACGGCCCTCATACTGCCTACCTTTCTTTTGTCCCAGTTCACTTGCTGTTGGCTTGTTTTCCTCGTCTACTGTCCAGAAATGGATTATTGAGTAAGAGGGATAAAAAAGATTGTAGCAGTGCACATTTATTTATTTATTTATTTTGGGGGGGGGGGGTTCCGAGGGGGGCCGTTGTGGTTGCTTTGTTCACGTACTTGTTTCCTAAATATGCATTTATTAACAACTTTATTTCCTACATTAATAATATTACAATTTCGAGAATATAAATTTGAATGCTTTTCTTTTCAGGTCTAACTTAAAGGAAATTAGAAAACTGACTTCTCATTTAAAAATATTAATAAGTATGTAAATAAAGTGAATTATGTAAATTACGTAGTAAATAAAAACATGTAACTAATATCTATCCGTGGTGTCCTTTTCTGTAATTTTCTTTATTTCGTTGTACTGCGTTTCTCTATTCTTGCGGGAAAGTGCTGGCCGAACGCCTACCATATACAGATATACCCCACTCACTGCCGTCAGTACCACTGCAGTTAAGGGCTTGAAGGGTAATGCCATTCTATTCGTTTTTTTACAAGGGGTTTACACACTCTTCTCGTCTTTGATGGCTTGAGGGTTGGCGTTGCCTTTTTTGTCGAAGATTGGCTTGTAAATGTAGATTCCCGAGAAGACTCCCAAAACACTGGCCAAGATGATCTGCGGGAGGGTCATGCCACGGCGTCTGATCATTTCATCTGAAATTAATGAATAGCTTTTGAGGGATGCTTAGGAGAAATAAAGTGCGTGTATATAAAATTTATCAGAAAAATGATTGTACTTTTTGAATTGAAGAATATCGATGGGAAAACTGTATTGCTCCGATGTGCTCGGCATTAAAAGCAGAAAACCGGAAGTTGGAGACCTGCGCATGCTTTGTTCGGCGGCATTTGATTGTTATATCCAAGACGGGTTATGTATTATGATGCTTCGTATTTATTAATAGAAATTGCATGTGGAGATTTTAAATTTTAGTATCTTTTTGTTTAAATGAAGCAGTTTTATGATGTTGATATTTTGGTGTAACTTTTAGACGTTATTACTCGAAATAGCGCAAGTTGCTCGATGATGTCATTCGTCACGTGATTCCTTCAAAGACGAAGGGCGAGGAAAAAAAAATTCTTGCCGGGTTGCAAGAACTTCGAGAGCAACTATTCACTAGGAGATCTATTTAGTTGTAGATTAGCAAATGTAACAACCTTTACGAAGATTTGCTCATATAAATTCAATGTAAAGCATCATGTCTGGTTTTGATAGTAACCCGTTCGGAGAGCCAGAAACTAATAATCCCTTTGCGGTAAGTCGAAAAAAGTATTGTTAATCGCCAGCTTCACTTTTATAATCGCGTAAAATGCTTAGGCCTAAGTAGTATTAATATAAGCGTTTATTGGAATTCAAAAGGATGATTTAATTTTTTAAAGCTTAAAATATTATTCGAAATCGTCATCTTTTTTCGTTCCGTGTGGGATAAAAGGAAGGAAATTTGAACCCTTTAAAAATTCTTTGTTTCTCTTTATTGTTTATGTTGGTTCGTTTGACATTTGACGATTACCTTTGAGCATGACGATTCTGAATACATCAATCGCACTTAAAAAAAAATAATAGTTGGTGATGTTCAGTTAAGAGCTAATAAAAAGTAAAATTTAATCTGATTATTCAGAATCGGGAACTTTTTCTGAATTTAAATCAATGTATAGCAATTGATTTGAAAGTATTGCCATCGAATAAACCAGATGGAGCTGTAATATGTTGCGTGTGTAGTGGTTTGGGATAATAAATGCAGCTGAGGATTATTTTAATAAA
>JAHWFO010081140.1:255544-285461 GCA_023313115.1 Rhysida immarginata | reverse complement strand
AGAAAAATATATTATGAGATTTAAATGAATGTAAACACTGTTAGAAACTTCAGCCTAACGAAATTGAGGACAGTATTGCCCGCATTTATTATTATTAAATCACAGCTTTATTAAGAAAAAAAAAATTTATTAAAAAGTAATTTTCCGGAATCTCCAGAAATCTACATTTCTGGAAATTTGTCGACGTATTAAAAGCATCAAATAAAGGAGTGGCTGTGGTATTTTGTATCGTAACTTGGAATATCAGCTGTAATGATATGAAAATGGTCACTCACGAGGAGGAGATAATTCGTCTGCAACGTACGAATTGATGTGAAATAAACGCAAAATAAATTTGTTTTTCTACATTTAAGATAAATTTGATTGGGACAATGGGGAATGCAGCATGAAATTCAAAATTTTAAATAGTTTATTTTTGGTCATCAAAATTAGAAGATTGGTATTTATTCTTCGAAGTTTTACATATTTTTCTTCTGAAATCAGGGCATTCACTCCTCAATTTTTTTTTTTTTTTTCAATCAATAGAAAAAAAATAAAAAAAATTTAAAATAAATTTGGAATCTAACAAGTTTAGTGCAGTTTAATTAAAAAAATAATAAATTAACATTTAAAGTTTGATTAAAACTGAATACAAACAAAATATGAAATTTTGCCCTGCATCCACTGCCAAAAATATTCTAATTATTTAAGTTTTAGAACATAAATATTCAGGTTTTTTAAAAACTGAAACCTTTTGTGGTGTCCTCTGCCATAGCCTACAATGATATGAGAAAGCCTGCCCATCAACCTTCTTCTACTATATACTTCGTACAAGTTACAAAACATCCAATCAACATTCACAGCAGAAGCTTGGGCGATTGTCAAAGCTTTACATATAATTTACCAAATGCATAAAGATAATAGCCAAAAAGACCTAGACTCCCTACAATGCTTTAAAAAAATTATAATCATCTTGGACTCTAAAATTGTATTAGCTGCTATCAAAGCAAAATTAATCCCTTCCCAGCGTCGCGTAGCATCTCCAATTACAACTCCTGGCAAGAAATATCGGATATTTATTTCTAGTTCAGCTAAATTCATAAAAAAGCTTAAATTTCCTCAAAAATAATGGACGCATCCAAAAGGGATGAAGCATAAATTACAGAAAACACTTTACTCTATAAATGAGTAATTAAGCATATAAACAAAACATAATTTCTGCTTGAAAATATACATTAATATAACGAACACAGTGGAAAAAAGTATTGGATAGCCTTTTGGCTTGGAAATAAATATGGGATAATGCCAAATAAACATGTCCAATATTATCAAAAACTGTTTTTAATATTTGGTAGCCCCGCCTTTTGACTTGATTTTTGCCTTAATTCTTTGAGGCATTGATTCATACAAGTTTATGCATCAGTGTTCACTGATTTTTCCCCAACATTAACGAATTGCTTCTTTCAGCTCGGACTTGTTGGTTGGTTTGTACAAATCAATCATTTTCTTTAAATCCCACCAAAGATTTTCTATTAAATTTCCATCAGGACTTTGAGCTGGCCATTTCATCCGTCGGATTCGATGATCCTCGCAGTATTTGGCAACAGCCTGAGAACGGTGGCACGGTGCATTATCATCCCGAAAGACAAAGTCATCTGAATCACCAAACGAATCTTCCAACGTTGGCAGAAGAAACTGATCCAAAATGTCTATATAGGTCGCACTGTTGACAGTGCCATTTAAAATGCACAATTTTCCAGGTCCTGCAAACGTCACACATCCCCAAATCATTACACCCTGTGGAAACTTTACACTGGAACTTACGCAGTCAGGAATTGTTCTCCTTTTGTTCTCCAGACAAACACACTATTATTATCACCATTCCCTAAGCAAATCCTACACTCGTCACTAAAAACAACTCTTTTCCAATCCTCCACTGTCTACTTTGCATGGTCTTTGGCCCATTGCAAGCGTTTACGTCAATGCTCATTCGAGAGCAACGGTTTCTTCTTTGCTTTCTTGAATGAAAACCCAGCCTCGTTCAAACGGTTTTGTAGAGTCCGATCACAGACCTTGACGCCGCATGTTCCCACTCTCGGTTCATCAATCGGGATATTGATTTTCGCATCCGTTTACAGATCCGGATCGGTTTTCTATCGTCGGATGCACTTGTCTTCCTCGGTCGCCCACATCTTTTCAAATTCTGCACATTGCCATGAGAGTTAAACTTATGCCACAGACGTGACACCGTGCTCTGGGAACATCTCAACAAAGTTGCGACTTCTAATTGAGTTTTTCCTTCTTTTAGCAGGCGGATAATTCGAGTTTTCACATCAGTAGACAGTTCTTTAGCTGGAGCCATGATACTCTAATTAGTAGAGTTTTCTGTCGTCTACTAACCTCGATAATTGTGAGCAGTTATAAAAGAATAAATAATATGAATAACATTTGCATATTTGCAAACAAAATGTATGATTGGATGTTACTAACTGAATATATTGCGTATTTTTTTCCAATCTATGAGACTATTCCATTCTTTTTTCCAACACGTCCGTATTCATTTGCATATTTCAAAGAATATTTTTTTTTTTTTTTTTTTTTTTTTACAATTTTTAACAGTAAATCGTATTTATAGATTAAAGTGTTTTCTTTAATATATGCCTCATCCCTTTTGGATGCGTCCATTATTTTGGAGGAAATTTAAGCTTTTTTATGAACTTAGCTGAACTAGTAATAAATATCCAATATTTATTGCCAGCGAGTTGTACTTCTAACTGCTCCCAAATCATTAACTTACTCAAAAAATTGTGATAAATTTATTCTTATGGTGCCCTGGCCACAAAAACATAAAGGATAACGTCATGGCTGACTTCCTGGCTGATCATGGCCGGCCATATGGCGACACAATAGTCTTTCCAGTTCCCTCGTGTGATATTGAAAAATCGTTGAAAAATAATCTTATGCAGAAGCTACTTCCACAAAATAAATCTCATATAAACAGCCCCAATTGCAATTGCAACCATCCAGAGCAAGAGGGTTTAGCCAATATTATCTTCCACTGCACTCATTATTCTCCCAACATAAAATTCTCCAAAACAGATTCCAAAAAAAGAAATTACCCCTTCACACTCCCACAATCCTTTTGATTACTAAGAAACATCCTCCTCCTATCTAAGGCTTTTTTTATTACAACAAATATATACCACCGTATTATGTCCCCAGTAAAATTAGCTAAAGCTCTACTTTCCATAATAGCATTCCTCTAATGAACCCAGAATAATCTTAATATCCCAGGATATTAGCTTTCCCTGATATTTATTTTTGTCCCCCCATGCAGGAAATAGGCTACCTCCGAAGCATCAAATAACAGAGTAAGGGCCTTGAAGAAAGAAGAAAAGAAGCAGCAGCAGTCTTCTTCCACTGTTCAAATGTGTCTGCAAAAATCTAGATGAAAACATCAGGATTCAGCAGTGCCTAGCAACCAAGTTTAACATTGTTTCAGTCACTTCATACCATACATTCGTTCATTCACATCACTACAAAAAAAAAAAAAAAAAAAATTGGAAAGAATATATTTTTTATACTTGATTGAAAAATCAAGTAATCTTTATTCAATCTTATGCTACTGAAGCAGCATTAAATTTTATCGCTAGATGGTGCTGAATCCTGATGTTTGCATCTTAAATTTTTGCGGACACAGTTTGAGGGCCAATGGGCAGGCTTTCTCTTGTCATTATATGTTATGCCACTGCAGAGGAAAAGAACTAGTTTATTTTGATGTCGTTTTTCATATTCTCGCATCATCCATTTTGTGACGTCATGGCGCCTTTCATCAAAATGGGCCGTCGGTTGTGGCTTGCGATGTTTTCAATGCCGATAAAACATGTTTTCAAAAGATAACTGTCTTCGGCTTGTAATATGTAAGAGGCCCGGCGATGAATTAAGATTTCTTTTTCTATATTTATTTCTAAACATGCAACAAAGTAGGGTCCCAGCAAAATTTTTTGTCTGTGAGTGAAGCGAGGGAATCTTCCGCCATTTTAAACGAAGCTGAAAATATCACTGTATGACTCATTTGTCTCAGTTAATGACTTCAAGAACTAAGATGTTTTCCTCTAACGTTTTTATGTAGGTTAAATAACCAAGTTTCTTTATAATTGGGATCTTTTGTAATGGACATGCTAGGATAACATGGACATTAAAGATCAGGAACTTAAATAAGTGAATTATTTCTGACATTGGGCACGTAGCATTAGTGGAGTGTTCGTTTTTATTTGGCTCGATATTCAATCAAGCGATGTGTCCACAGTTTCTTGGCAGATTCTACTTGGCAAGATATTTTTAAAAAAATTATTTGCCAAAAATGCAAAAATTGGACAATAGTCCTGCTCATTTGTATTTGGTGTGAACATCGCCTATTGTTATTTACAGCTTTTTCACATTGCTTTCGTACTTTTTCACATATATTTGGTACTATTTCACAAAAGTGTATCAATTTTGTTGTGCATTTACATAAGTAAACAAATATTGAAACTGATTTTACTGGGACGATAATAACAGTTATGTTTATCGCTAGATCCATTAGCCAGTCAGAAGCACTTACACAAAATTTTTACGGTGCATTTTGTGTAAGTTTTTCTGATTGGTTAATAGATGCACCATAAACATAGCTAATAAAAAGCTGATTCAATATTTGCGTACATATCTTTCCCGTATCTTTTCAGCTTTCTACTTTGTTTATCAATTGTTTGCTGTTTCACATCTTCATGCCAATCACCATTATTGATCAAGTCATAATTCACTGTGCGAGGCCGTAGCATATGTTAATAGAAGACGAGGCTACAGTGAGGCCAACGAGTTCTCGACACATCTCGCGTGAATTCTCGAAAATTCTCTGGTTCATGAGAAATTCACAAGTGAATGATTGTCTATAATGTTTGTAAAATAGTACCACGATCTTTCAATCTAACAGTGATAGTGCGAAATGACTGTAAAAAGGAAGAAAGTAATATGAAAAAGCTGTAAGAATGTTGTTAATGGATTACTGTGATTATAGTATCAAGACTACACCGGAAGGAAATTTTGATGTCCATTTTAAGAGATTGTGGCTATGAAATGGATATAAACATTCAGATGTGTTTTAATGGTCTATAATAGTGCTGAGTCTAGCCATTTTTGGAAGAGTACAATGCATTTTTAGTAATCGTACTAATTAAACTAGTCGTGATCATTTGTTACACCTAACAAGGCTGCTTTTCAGCTTTTTCCCATTTTTACATGAAATAACTGACAAGCCCCTGCTGAAATATATAGTTTTGGCAATGTTTTTATATCGGGATACCTTCTTGATGCCAACCTCTCAGGAGAAAGACAAATGTCCCATTGATGGTATTCGAACCCACGACCAATAACGACAGCCAATATCATGATCTTTAGCATAGACCATTTCGTTAGACCACCCAGTTGTCGTTCCCACCCTGGTACAGGTCTTATCGTTCTGAGCCAAGTGAGTGGCAGGTTCAAATCCTGCTGAGAGCACGGATGTTTGGTTTTGTTTGTCCCTCTACCAACAAGCAAAGCCTCAGTAGTCTGATCTAAATTTTAAATAGATCCATGGTTTATAACATTCTCTACACTGAATAGAGGAATAGAAAAAGGAGGAGTACTGATTACACTCTAAGGCAGCGTTTCTCAACTCTTGGGTCCCAGCCCAATATTGGATCATGCTTGAATTTTTACGGGTTGTGAAATAATAGAACAATTATATAAATACTATATATGATATTGAGAAATACAGTGCTCCCTCTATATAACAGCACTCTACATAACGCCAAATTCATAACTCTACATAATTGCAAGTCCATATAACGAAGTTTTTTTCCGGAAAATAAAAATTACAAACTCATTCATGTCTGTAGTTTTTATTTCCCAGAAAAAAACTTTGTTATATGGACTTGCAATTATAAATTTGGAGTTATGTAGAGTCCCGTTATATAGAGGGAGCACTGTATAACAATTTTCTAATATTTGGGTTGTGGACCAGTACAAACAAATTTGTTGGACCACAGTGTAAAAATAATGGTTGAGAAATCTGCTATAGTGCTCCATCAGCACTGCATCACGACCAAACAGCCAGCAGTCCTCCCAGTCTTGACTTCGCACTATATCAAAGAGGTTATATTTTACGCTGCACAAAAAATAAAACAAAAACAATAAAAAAACGTTGACACCATTTGCCTGTTAATCTCAGAGTTTAACATTCGATCCCAATATGTAAAAGTAATAAAATCTAACTGGAGAACATTTTCCAATATTCGTTTAATATTTTTAGTATGAAAAATGAAAGGGAAAGCCCCTTCATCTGGGATTGAACTACAGATTTTCCAGTTACCGCTTTTTCTGCCGAGCTGGAAATGGATATAGTAAAGTTGTTTTAACTGTCTTAAATGCTACTATGGCGTATTAATAGTAGCTCAAATGGTAGAACAGGCCCCCCTCAAGCCGAGAATCCTTCCTTAATTAAAATCATCGCTAACTGATGAGAACTTACGATGAAGTAATAAAGAGGTTGGAGAAAATAAAGAGGTTCTACTCTTAAAATCAGATCACACGAAATGTATTTATGGCAAGTAAATTTCAAAGTTTTTTTGTTGGGAACGTAGTCGCACATTTTTAATATAGAGTTTAATAATTATTTTTTTAGCATATTGAATATTTTTGTTATTTTTTAATTAGAGATGGAGCGTAACAATAAGATGGGTTGTTTACCGTCAAATTTTGACGGGATCCCTCTAAAGTCTGTCTCACTATATGAAAAAAAGCTGCAAGGCAGTATGGGAAAGCCACGTTACCAATTGTCATCTCATTCAGATCATCGTGCAGCCAATAAAAAAGAAACTGAAACCATAGTGGTTAAAATGAAACTGAAACAGTGCTTCATGTTTTTGAGCACTACGTGTACACAGTTGGAGACTACTGCCTTGCAGCTTTTTCATATAGTGAGACGGAGTATAGCTTAGTTTAATATTTAAAGTTAATATGTACACAGTGAAATCATGATGTAAATACTGCCTGTATTGTTGCTTATTATTTGTTTATGTAACTGTTGTTAATTTGATCATCAATGCAAGCAAAATTGTTGATTGTGACATCATTGTGGAGAGGATTTTTCGATTTGCCAGCGTAAGCAATTTTGAATTGTAAATTACCTCTAATATTAACTATGGACACAAAAAAAACTAACTTTGACAAATCTACAGACTAAGATCTTTCATTTAAGACTAAAATGAAGTTTAGAGATGTAGCAGTTTTCTCCAATGAACTGTCGAAACAATCAGCCTTGGAACTTAATATATAGATATCTGACTTGAGGCTAAGAGAGCAGGAGTATAGGGTTTCTAACCTATACCTGTCAGGTTGCATGTTCAAATCTTGCTATGGGCATGGCTGTTTGCCCCCTTTTAAAAACATTTGTAAGTGACCTTCCAGTGGTATATAGTTCAGAAAAAGAACTTTAACCTGGAAATTGCCATGAACCTTTTAAGGTCTGAAATTATGAGGAAAAATTATTAAAAAAAAAAAAAATTCTGTTATAATCATGTGGAATTGGTCATTCAGAAGAAGTTTCATGGTTTCGAGGAGGCCACCCAACTCAATCATGTAAAGGTGGGGTGGATGGCAAGTTTAAAATCTTAAAAGAAAACCTACATTATTTATTGCCGATGCAGGTTGTATGTCAAAAATCATGTATGGTTTATCTGAAATATTTTCTTTTGAATCATGATAGGAGGCGCTGTAATCGGCGATAATTAGTAATTAGCAACTGACTTATAACCACTGCCATTAGATGCTGCCACTTCACACGTTCTCACAACAAGACCACTAGATGAATGCTATTTAGCAACTAAGGCAGGGTTCATTCTAGACTCGAAAAAGGGCAGGATGCTAAGGGCTAAATAGGGGGCTTAATTTTTCAAAAAAGGGCATTATGTTTTCAAAAAAGATTTTTTTCTATTAAAAATGCATAGTTCTTTTTAAAGTTCCTTAGTTCTTTACAAGATTTTTAGATTTTTCTTTGCGGGCGCATTTTCGGATATTGGGGCGCATGATCAGGATCAAAGGGCAGCGGGGTGGAAATTTTTCATCAAAAGGGCAAACGGGGTGGCGTGCCCCGTAAACCCCGCCTAACATGAACCCTGCTAAGGGTTCCCATTGAAAAATATGAAGTTTAACCAATTTACGTAAAGCACTGTCTTTTTACAGTTCTTTTATGCTGAATTTTACGTAAAGCACCATCTATCACAAGTGGAGGTTTAGGACAGGGAAATGGTATATTTTATTGCAGATTCATTCTGGAATGAAATGTGACGGCTTCCAGGTAAAGAAACTATGGTTAACTAGTATTGTAAAAATTATTAGAATAAAAACCATAGTTAGCCCACAGCAAAAATTAGAGCAACAGCATCATCTATCACGAATCGAAAAAAATGTTTCGGAAAACTATACGTTATTTTTTTACCTAGAATCCAAATCTGCAATAAAAAAAATGGGGGGGGGGTCCCCTTTTAATATTTCAAAGTTGTTAACAGGGCGGAAGCTGTCTTATTTTGACAAGGTAACAACCCTTTCGAAACCATGAAATGTTTATCCAAGACTTTTTTTTTTTTTTTTTTCTCTCTCTCCCCAGTTGTGTTTTTCGAGAAATTCCACTGGATGGATTAAAATGGGCGAACTTGTATACAAAATCAAAAGCAAAATTAAAGAATTACCTTATTGCCATCCCATTTAAATATTTAATTAGTTTTTGAGATTTTCTAAAGATTACGCGAATCCCCTGTACTTGTTTTGTTGGCGTCACGTCTGAAAATTACAATTCCCTGCTTCAATTTTTGGTAATTCAATGCCAACCTGTGCATAATTTTACCTTTGTCGTGCTGTCATGCAACCTTCTGACGCAGCTATTCAATTGCAATTTCTTAATTGCTTTCTTGATCAGTGAGCATTGAAAATTAATTGTTCTGATCACTTGGGGAAAGACTGATGCTATTCAATTGATTTCACAGACTAATGATTTTATCATGGATAAAATTAATTTTACAAGGACAGGGGATGAATTTATTTTAGAAAAGTCGCTCTAGAATTTTGTAAACAGCAAAAGATATGTAATAAAATGTTATGCACAAAATGCTGAAAAGAACCTTAAATCTTGTTAAAGAATACAAACAATTTAAAGTCTCTTGTTAAATTATATTGTTGCTTTTTGAATGAACATCAAGGTTTTTACTTTTAATTAGAATTCTAACAAAAATGGTTTAATTCTAAATAGTTGCTTTAATTGTTGTCAATAATATTCCATATAATAATGCTTGTTTGGTTTTTGTTTTTTTTTTCTTTTAAACTTGATATTGTGGTTTACGATGAAGGATCCTGCTGTGATGCAGGCCACTAGAACTTCTGTGGTATCTAAAGGCCTGGAAGATTACAACCCCTTTGCAGAGGGTGGAGGCAAGACAGCCACAGTAAGATAATGTAGTAAAAATTCAGTAGAATAGCCAATGTACTAATACAAATTGCCCAAGTTAATTGTTTTAACTCCTGTGTGTGTGTCCAACTAAGACAGTAGCATGGCAATTTTTCCGTCCTCGTAGCTATTCATTGCTTCGTTATTGTAATCTGTTCCCAGCTTTTGTTGTGTGATCTTATTGATGTGGTTGTTAATTTGAATGAAGTTTTATCCCCATTTCCCATGCCATATCGTCATGCATACCATCTGTGCAACCGTACATTCAGTTTCCTCCCTTCCTTTAAAGGATTTCTAAATCTGCTCTTGCTGCAGAGTATATTTAAACATTTAAAATATTGCATATTGGATTAAACCTTATCTACATTTTAAGTATTGTTATGGATTAAGTATAGCAATTGGTAAGCCAGCAAATCTTTTAAAACCAACAAACTGAAGGAGACTTTTTGTCTGTAATGATTGTAATAATTCTATTGAAAACTGGAATGAGGAAATTCAGCTCTCCTGATTATGATTTGTTAGAATTATTTTTGTGAACACTGCTCCTGCACTAGTTTATCATAAAAATTGAAAGAAAATTTTTAATTGGTCCCATGTTTATGTACAGTTTCACCAGTTTTGTTTGACCATTTCAAATATAGCCAAGCATAGTCCATTACATAAATAGAGAAGAAAAGTTTGATATCAAATGACTCGTAGCATAATAGTTTCATTTTATCCTGTGCATTAATAATTTTTATACAAACATAAATCATAGCAATGTCAGTGAAATATGCATTATTTTTCCAGTTTCGAGTTGTTTATTGCCCTTCCTATTTCAGTAGTAGAACAGTCAAATTAGCACAGGCTGCAATATTGGTGGATGCTTAGTAGCCACCTAAATTGATTTCATCCATATATTTTTTATATTTGAATCAAATAAATTTGTTTGTTGTTGGTCATACAGTAAGTTTCAGATGAAATCTTTTTGCTTCAAACATGGATAATTCGAACACAAGTCCAATCCCCTTGAGATTCCTGTAAAAGCAATGTTAAAAATTCACATGTAATTCGAAGTTTTGAATCTTTTATTTGGATAATTAGAAGGCAGGGTTTCATTAGTTCAAAAGGCAAATAAAAAATGTTTACTGTAGTAACAGATAACCTAATCTGCACAACAACAGAAAACTTGCACAAGATAGGAGCTTGGAGGCAACAATCACTGTAACTGTCCGTGGAATTGTGGGATTACCCAAAAATGGTCAAGTTCATCATGTCCCTCGCTTCTGATTGCTTAATTGAGAACTTCCTGTGTCATGAGCATGTATTCTCTTTTATACAGGTAATTCTGTTCACACTGAAGTTGTTTTATAGCGTTACAATTAATAAATCTTGAACCTTGAAGGAGAAGTTGTCCACTATGTTGAAGCATGGAGTGTATGCTAACCTAAAATTAGAGGAGAGAGGAAGAAAACTAATCACTAAAGACTATGAGATGTCGCCTTATCAAACTATAAATAAAGGAGAACATGTGAGTTTGTCAGGGAAACAGTTTTGCATTGTTGTTGCATGTTTAAGCATTGTTGGCGCTGACTTGAAGCACACACAGGAACTGAAAAGTCACCTGACCATTGTTGTCTGAGCAACAATTTTTATCAAACTATAAATAAAGGAAAACATGTGAGTTTGTCACACGAAACAATTTGAATGTGGGAGCTTTGCAACACTATTAATTGAATTTGAAACTAATTACCGTGCAAACTGCGCACGGATAAAATCTTGTAAACTTACATTAATAAAGAAAATTTTTTTATAGAGCTGGACTCTACAAGTGGTAGAAAAAAGGGAACTTATAAGAGATGGTGAATTTCCTAACAAGGGCGTTTTTAAATGGTTCAAACAGTTATGCTAGTGTAACCACCAATAAATGGTCCATAGGTTCGTGCCAAATCGAGGAATTTGCTGAAAAACTTTAAAGAGAAAGAATTTGGTTGTTCCATTGCATATTAATATTTTTGTGCGTTATAATTTCCTTTCATTGTTATTCCTTAGTAAGGCATTTTGTTAATTCGAATTGGGGATAATTTTTTTCCCCCCCCCCCCTTTGTATTTTAATTAAACAGATTGCACTGTTCCTCATTATTGAGAACAATTTTCTACTTTCTTTTTAATAACCTGAAACCGTTCATTGTTTTAAAAAAGCAGATTTTGTTTCTTGCAATTTTCTTCTACAATTGGTTTTTAGATAATCTAGCCAAATCACAATCAGTAAGCAAAACCAAATTAATGTTTGTGCCCTTTCTATAATCAGTCTGATACATTGTACTTGGATATCATCTTGCACTCTTAAAGGAAACTTGATTTAGTTGGTTCAATTGATAAAAGCTTATGCCAAAGATTACAGTAAATATCCATCTTGGAATTAGATATTCATCCCATTTCTGATGTTTTCTGTGCAGATAAGATGAAAGATTATTGCATGAAACGAGAAATCATTTTCACTTACCGTCTTGTCTGCTTTGTTACCCTTTAAGATTATTATAGCATATTTTACATTTAAGATTATAAGCAAGTTCTAAGTGTTCACAATCATTATGACAATCTGTCTAGTAATTTCATGACGTATGACTGGAAGCAGAAGTTGATTTTTGAAAAATCTTTTAATAGTTTTTCCAGAATGTTATTTCTGCAGTTTTCAATTTGTCAATATTTTTTAGACATGTCAACAATAGAATGTTTATCACCATTTTATATTTCTGCAAATTAAAATAAGAAAAATGAGATTCAAATTAAATTTACTCATTTCTTTGTTCCTTGATCCATTTTCATAGGAAAGTAATTTTTTTTTTCTTGGGCAGTAGAAATGTGAATGTGTTATAAATGCTTATTGTTCTCTAAAAAGGATATACAATTCCTGTTTGTGGAATTTCCCTGTATTGTCATTGTCGATTAAAGATCAACTTAATAAAGTCAAATCTAATTTCTTGGAATTATTTAGAAGAAATGAAATTAATTCAGTCAAAAATATTTTTACCCTGTTATTTCATGAAAAATGATATTTTGATAAAAAAAAAATTTACAAAAAAAAAATTTTCACATGCAATATATTTTAAAATTTATTCATTTATAGATGTTGATTGTGTTGAGGTGTAAATAAATCAAAAACTTGATCTAGTTAACATTAAATAACTTCAATCTTATCATTATTTATATACAGAATATTTTAATTGAAAACAAAATTTAAAGGAAAATCAATAATTACAAAATATAGTGATTGTCAATTACCGTATTTACCCAAATGCAAGTCGATCCTGAATTTAAGACGAGCCCGTATTTTGAAGAGCCTTCCTAAGAATTTTTTTTAATTCACTTACTGGTACTATTCCATGCCATCCCTGTTTTCATCATCATCATCACCACCACTGTCTTCACTTGTGCTGCTGCTTTCTTCATTTGGACCCTCTTCCCACAAGAGGTCATCTTCAGTGCCATCCATGGCATTGGATATGCAGCACTTTTTGAATCCGTTCACAATGGATTCACTGGAGATCCTCCCCCAAGCTGTAAGGATCCATTCCCCCAGGATGACTATTCAGGGCTTTTTCAGTTTCCCACCTGGAGTAAAGGTATGATCTCCTTGAAGAAACCAGTCATTGTGTAGAGCTGCTGCAGATTATTCTTGAAGGGCTTGTTCACAACAACATCCATTACTTGGAGTTGTGAGGTCATGCCACCAGGAATTATAACAAGGTCTGAGTTGAGTTTTGAGATCAGGTCCTTTACTTCTTGAGTGATGTGCTCTCTAAATGAATCCAGTACTAACTTGTCCTTTTTGTTAAGCAACGAGCCTGGTCTTCGTTTCCAAACAATGTTCAACCCATCTAGCATCAAGTCATTTGTCATTCAGCCTTTTTCCTGGCATCTGAAGATAAGGCCTGCAGGTAACTTCTCTTTTGGCATGGTTTTTCTTCGTATTATCACATAAGGAGGCAGCTTCCTGCAGTCGGCTAGAGCACACAGCATGACTAATTGTTGCCTTCTCATTGCCAGTGGTTTTAATAGGACACTTTTCGCACCCTTTGCGTTAACTGTCACATTGGACGCCATGTCAAAATACACGGGCGTCTGATCGGCATTACCACTCTGGCCAAGCAAATAATCATGTTCTCTTCTTAGTTTTATAACGTGATGCATATGCTCCCGGAAGATGCTATGCTAGTGTTGTTCGACGCCGCAATGAAAGTCCTGCTCTCTTCATCATTCTTACACACCAGCTCGTACTGGCTTTGAATATGTTGCCTGCCTGTAGATGTTGCCGCTTTAACTCTAGTGCCTTCATCCGTATTACCTCCCGCGTGATGGGGAAGCCTTTGTTTCGTTTCTCTATCACATACTGAACGATTTTCTACTCCAAATCAGGAAATCTTCCCCTCTTTTGCCCGCTAAAATATTTGTGAGTTGGCATTCTTTAATTGATCTTTTATTTGACGCCACTTGCGAATGTTTGCCTCCGAGACTCCAAATTTTCTTCCTGCCACGAAGTTATTCGTGGCCTCTGCTTCATTTATAACCATTACTTAAAAAGTTGCATCGTAACTTCTGCGACAACCAGTTGTAACCTGCGAAGGTGTGGAGCCACGTCTTTGACTGAAACTGTAGCCAGATTCATTTATCATAGATCGCAGAGAACTCTACAATACCGTAATTGCTTAGAAAATTACTGATCTGCACTCTGTCCGGGAATAAGTTTAAGTTGCACTGTAAAAAATGAAAAAGAAAAGGTATTCCTCCGCAGACCGATTGTATTAACTGTCGCTAAAAAATAGCTTTACACACTTACCGATCGTGTAGGATCGTAAGTTTTTGTTTTCAACAATTACGAAACCCCACTTGCAAATTGAACAATAGGTTGCAAGTGTTGCTTCACGTGAGAAAGAACGATAGCTCATGCTTCAAAGCTCTGCGAATGATCGCTTCGTCCAAACAAATGATCGCAAACAAATCAAAGTCAAATCTCAAAAAATCAAAAGCAATTGCAAACAGCACGGGGAAGGTGATGTTGACCGTGTTTTTTGATCTCAAAGGCCCAATTTTACTGGACTTTCTTGAAAAAGGCAGCACAGTTAACACAACACGATATGGGGAAACATTGAAGGCACTGCACGCAGCCATCAAATGCAAGCATTCTGGACTTCTTACAGAAGGAGTGCTTCTTCTCCACAACAACGTGCTTCCTCACACCTCAAAAACAACGATAGACCTCTTCAAAAAGTTTTATTGGGAAGCAATGCAGCATCCACCTTACAACCCTGACTTATCCTCATGTGACTTTCATGTGTTTGGGGATCTCAAAAAACATCTGAAAGGCTGCAGGTTTCAGTCGGACGATGAGGTGAAGGAAGAGGTTTTGGAATGGTTCCACACGCAACCGAAAGACTTCTTCCATAAAGGAATTCCACGCCTTGTTACACAGTGGGATAAATGCCTTAACGCATTTGGAGAGTATTTTTAAATTCCTTATATACACTTTGGAGAAAATAAATAATTTTAGTTTTCATTTGTACGACCCTTATATTCGGATAACATGATGTATTGATTTATCTTTTGAGAGTCGATGTAGGAGTAATTTTATGGCGTCGTACACATTTTTTCCTATTGATCAAATATCGCGTTTGGCATGACTGTTAGGATACGATGTTATCCGATGTTTGGCGATAAACACAAGCATTAGTTGGCATCAGTATTGGCAACTTGGTGAATTTTACACTAAAATTATGCAAATATCTTACATTATGCATTAGTACAATTGAATTCAGTGGATTTTTTGCTCGGTTCTAGCAGTAAAATATAAAGTGTCTAAACAGTGGCTATAAAAATAATTCCAGTTCCACACTTAAGTGACCAGCACAGAATATCTTTCAATTTGTCACAGTCTGTTATATCTTATACTGAGAGAACGGATTTGAAGATTTTTAAATGTACAGAAATTTGCTAGATTTTTAAATGTTAGTTAGTAAGAACATTGATTCTTGTTTTTAGTTATTTTTTCAAAATTATACTTGACTATATAGAGTTGATCTTTTTAAAGTTCCTTTGTGTTCCTATTTGAATAGCATGTTTATTGGGTTTTGTGTGTCCATCATTTTTAACGAAGTCAATTAATTACCAATTTATGTCGAAAGTATTTATTATACCTGTAGCTAATTTTATACAGGTGCTCAAATACTTTTATACCAAACTGTTACATAAGAGAGAATCAAAACCAACATATTCTGCCAATGAACTGGATGTCTGAGATGTTTCCTCGTTTTAATAGACAATTCTGAACCTCAAGTCAACAAATATGAATGAACACTGTGGTTGGGTGTGCAGAGAAAATAACAGATATTCTTTGGTTAAACATGCTATATTTTTTTCTGAGGTACTTGTGGCAAATTACAAGGGTTGCTCAAAGTCGTGACTGCCACCTTGATGACACATATATGTTTGGACATGACTCGTGATCTCTGGTATGTCTGATTGTTCCTTGCTGCTGCTGCAATTTGTGCCATAAGATCCTTTGTGGACTCGGCAGGCATTTCATTCATTACATTACGCAAATGTCCCTAGAAAAAGAAGGTCATTTTCGATAATTTTTAGATAATTTTAATTTTTTATAAGGTTATAATTGTGATATTTTTAATAGGTATATATTAAAAACTTAGATTGATTAAGAATAAAAGGGATCAAAGGCAATGGCTTTGAATAAGCAATAACTTATTTAATTTTTGTTAAGAATAAGAAGGGCTTACAATATTTACACATCAACAATTAAACATGATAATATAAATTAGAAAAGCGACAAAGAAAGTGTCGTGTACTCCCTTTGGAGGGAGAAGTACGGTAACCCTAAAATCCCGTAGATTAACAGTTCACTCATAAAGTTACGGGCTGACAGGCAGTCAGAACGCAGCGTGGTTCATGCATGACTGCGGGCAGCTAGAGTATATAATGGGCAAGGGTACCTACAGTTATGAAGGTCTGGAGGTTGTTGACAGGAGAGCAGCAGCATAGGTCTTGGCTTCTACATAACAGCTTGTCTAGGACTCCATTGGTTCTCCCTCCACAACACCCACCTTATAACTTATTTATTGTATAATGCGTCCACATGGACAAATTTAACCCTCACTGAATGCGGTTTGTCGATTAAATATATAGTTCGTTAAAATTGTCTGAGAGTGTCGTACATGGTTATTACAAGATATTTTTATCTCAATTCCATATGCTTTGACAATAACATAAAGGAATAGCATTCCAGTCCTTAATACAATTAAAAGGGAAATATTTTTCTTTTGTCGAAGTAATAATACTTGATGGTTGGATCAATAACAGGTTCAGCAATCTACATTCTGGGCTACAAATTACCCAATTTTTGATGAAGTTAGCAGGATGCATATGCTTGTAGAAGGCTTTAACAAGTTCTTTCAATTTAGCCAAATTTACTATATATCCCTTGACTAGCATTACCCGTCAACCCATGCATGGAGACTCGCTCCTCATTGGCTACCACCGTTCTCGACTCTGTCGCCACCTGTCAGTCACTGCAGGAAACGGTCATTTTCTCACAAAAACTACAGGTGGATACGTGGGGTCTCCGACCATATGCAGAGGAGCGGACATCAAAACCATGTGGAGAGGGGAGGACAACAAAGAAGTTGCAACTTGTTGCAATTGACGATTGTCACATATATTGATTGTGAGTGCATGGGAAATAAATTTCTCAATGCAATCGATGCAATGCCATTAAAGTGAAACTGCATTCTTGCGCACTAAAGAGGGAAAGGTGCCTACAGCCAATGGCACATCTAGCAATTCATGAAGGGTTTCCTTCAAGAACACCTGATATGTCATCCCGTCCAGGCTATCAGGCAGTAAGTATGGCCCAGTCACATTATCATGTACAATAGCTGCCCATATGCCGACACTAAGATGATATTGGAACCCATGGATAAAGGTACATGTGGGTGAGCAAGTAATCAGCAATGTGAATTGTATATAGCATTACGACTGAAAGATGTCTCATCAGTGAACAGAACAATTGAAGGAAAAGCAAGGCTGGGCAGCGGTGTGCTGCAAAAATCGGTGGGCAATCCTCATCCAATGAGAATAATCAGAAATGTTCAGCCTATACCCGCTAAAGGTGGAAAGGGTATACATATGATTGTCATGCAGGACATTTCCAGGCAAGGCTACAGTGCATTCCAATTGTGGGAAGCAACAGATGTGTGCTTTCTCCCCTGGGTTATTTTGAATTCGCAGCAGAATGTCTTCCTCAGGTATGGTTGTTTGATTCAATAATGGCTTGTATCATGCATCTGTCTTTGAAAGAACCGCTGTCTCAGAGACTCTGATGCAAACATGCAAAAGTATGTGGTGTAGCAAATACCGATTAGGGAAGCGCTCATTGTACAGATAAGCAGCTATTCTTGCATTACTATTGGCTGATTCATATTCAAGATGCAGCTATTTGAGCTGTTTTTCAGAAGGTCCTTAATGTACTCAGTGCTTGTTATCACAAGGTCTGATTTACCATCTTTAAAAAATGGGTTTACCCAGCGGGTCAAACCACTACTGGCTTTGAGAATGGAAAGCCTATTTAAAAATATCAAAGTCTTTTTCATGAGAGGAAATTAAAAACTTGGTGTATGGGGTTCAAAATTGTCTATCAAAGCAAGGAAACCTTTATGATTCCCATGTGATTGTCAGAAACTACTCGTTTTAGACCACTGTGTAACCTAGAAGTTTGGTACAAAAGTGTTTGAGCATTCTATATAAACAGTAAACTGCACAAATTCAGAATGCTGATAACTGGCTCCCAAGTGTATATGTAATTTAAGCATTAAGACTAACAACATGATTTGTTTCAATAATAAAGTTATTAACTCGACTTATATCTCCGTTTTCTTTCTTGACGTGAATCTGTCCTGAAATACCTTACGCACCCTATAATATTTTTGAAATGATATACTGTTTAAATATTTTAAAGCAATTCATTACTTAATAATTTGCTTATCAAACTCCATTTTTGTGGAAGAGAAAAGTATACATTTGAAAACAAAATAGCAACACAAATTTTTTTTTATTTAAAAAAAGTTAATAAATATTGGGTGGGTGCGAATGAAATGTCTAAAATTGGGCACCGCATTTGAACGTTAATGAAATGTCCTAAAAATGAGCAGCACATTAGGACGTGAATAATTGAAAATTATGTTTACTTGCCTAGTCCAATAATCCCCTTTGAATCGACACATAGTTGCCATCTGTCTGGCACGGCCATGATCACTCCAGGACTGTGGCTGTCGCTTGCTGAATTCTGCCTCTCATTTCCATAACATTATTCGGAAGAGGAAGGACATACACTAAGCTCTTCCAAAAAAAAACTTTGGAACCGAGAGGAGAATTAAGCAGGCCATAGTCATAGAGGATATGTTGGGCCATGTATGGCGAGAGTTGGATTATCGTGTGGACATTTGTCGCGTCGTGCAAGGCTCCCACATAGTGTTTGTAAGATGTGTAATATAAAGAAAAAAAACTGAATGTTACTCTGTACAAAATTTCATATTGCTAATAGTGACGCATTTTCAAAGCTTTTCCATAAAAACGTTTTGAAAATATTACTGGGCTTTATGTATACCCTGTATTAAAAAAAAAAATAATAATAATAAATAAATATTAAAAAAAAACTGCTCAATGGCCAAGCTCACTAAGGTACGTTATATCTCTCGAGACCATCAAGTCATGGGTTCAAATCTCACCAAGGGCATGGATTTACCCCTTTACTCGCAAGCTTGGAAGACCAAGCAAAATTTCAGGAGGCTGATACCCTGCTAGGTTTAATTTCAAATAGATCCAGTGGTTATTTAACATTTAAGAAAAATCAGTGGTCCTTAGTAGCTTGGTCTTTGTGCAGCCGAACATTTTTTGTCTGCATGTGACCACTCTGGCATAAGCATATAGAAAATGTATAAACCCTACGAGCTTGTTTCTTCTTATTTTATTTTATTGCTGTATTTCTGTGTGCATGGAACTAGATGGTGATCAAAATTTTGTTCTTAGGCTCGTGGAGCAGCTAATCCTCCACAGTATCAACCACCAATGAGTCAACCAAATTACACCTCTAATCAACCTGCAGTTATGTTGCCAACTTCTGAGCCTCCTCCAGCCTATACACCTTCTGCTGAGCAGAGGATTTCTACTGAAGAATTGCAGAGAAGACAAGAAGTAAATTTTTTTTTATAAAATATAAATCTAACAATGTTAACTTGATTAATGCTTTTAATAGATGTGATACAGTATAACTCGGATAATACGAACTCTGTTAATACGAAATTACTTTTGGTCCCGATCCCGTTTGTTTACTTTCCTTGAAAAATTACCCCCTTAATACGAACTATATTTTTCATAAAACCTGGTTAATATGAAAAAAAATTTGCAAAGTAAATGAAAATTTCTTACTAAATAACGATGTTAATAGTCAACTATGATTGGATAAACAGTGTAGAGCAGCAAATACAGTACAGTATGTGCATAACTTTCATTGGGTAGCGATGTTTGCAGCGATCGGGTTTTTAACCTTTTTTTGTACAACAGTGTTGCCAACTTTTCGAGGGGAGGACCTGGTCTATTAAGGTTGGATTTAACTGAAATTTACATATGTTGTTACGCACCTCTCCCACTATTATATGGCATAGTAACTCATGCTAATGGGCATTAGTTAACAAGCTATAATCATTTAAAGTTAGTTATGTAGGCTATTGATGTATATTTACAAATTCAGAGAGCATGACATTCAAGTAGTCAACGTGGTCATGTGGGTAAGTTCATAGATTCCAATGCTAAAGGTCCCTGGTTGAAATCCTGCTCCTTTCCCAATTTCATTTAATTTTATTTTTTTAAACATGTTTTTGAACAAATTATATATGAAGCTAACTTTAATTATTAAAATATATTATTATAATTTTTGGCATATTATATTTCATTTGAGGGTGGATACAAAAATGATTGGTTGGTTTGTTTGGTATTAACGTCCTTTTCAACGGCCATGGTCATTAGGGACGGCGTTATAGGGGCCGCAAATTTTGCCTCGCAAGGGTTCTTTAACGTGCAGCCGGCAAACGACTACACGGGATTAATGGCTTTACTTCCCTTCTGAAGGAAGTGCGTGATCTCAGGATTTCCCTGAAAAAATCCTCGTCTTCCTCGGCCGGGGTTGAACCCGCCTCCTCGGGCATCAGAGGCGATCACTCAACCACTGAGCCACTGAGATCGATATACAAAAATGAGCCCTATCACAATTTCAGCAACAGTGTAGCTTGCCATTCTGGAATTGTTCTTTAATGTGTATGCTGACAGATGCTTTTTATTTGCTTTTTCTCATCAAAGAGAATGTTATAATTGGTAATTTCTTGATTTGCATGCTGAACATTCAAATGCCTTTGTGAAGTGCTAGGGAGGTAACTAATAAATTCAGCGTGTGATAGTTGGTGATCCTGTTATCGGATTTTGGAATTTTTTTTTGTTTTGTTCAGAATTCTATGCTGAACAAGTCTTCAATTGGAATTTTTCGTGTATCCGTTACGGTTTTTAAGATAGGATTTGAATGTGTCCTAATTTGCATATTTGGGATGATGAAAAATGCACCATCGGACCCACAACTTCCTGTTCATTGGATTCATCAAAATTGACACATCTGCTTCGGTTACGAAAATAAAAGGGGGGGGGTTCATTTTTGTATCCACCCTGTATAATAATGTAATAATAACTTATTAAAAATAAATAATTTGTTACCTTCCTCAAATGAAATATAATATGCAAAGAATTATAATATGTTTTCAATAATTAAAGTTAGTTTCATATATAATTTCTTTAAAAACATGTTTAAAAAATTAAATAAAAGGAGCAGATTTGAAACCGGGATCTTGAGCATTGGAATCTATCGACTTATCCACATAACCACATTAACAACGTTAATATCATTACCTCTGAATTTGTAAATATACATCAATAGTCTACATAACTAACTTTAAATGATTATATCTCTTAAACTAATGCCCATTAGCATGAGTTACTATGCCAAATAATAGTGGGAGGGGTGCGTAACAACATATTTAAATTTCAGTTAAATCCAAGCTTAACAGACCTGGTCCTCTCCTTGTTAGTGGATTTTCCGCTAGATTAGCGGATTTTACACTAAAATCATGCTAGAATCCGCCAAAAATTACATTAAAACAATGGAATCTACGGCTGTAGTTTCAACCGATTGTTCAAGTAGCTGTAGTGTATTAACGGCAATGATTTCAAGAAGATTTTGTAGAAAACGCAGTAATGACAACGTGCTGTAATGTTATAAAACTATTTATACTTCTTCAAAAATTAATGTCTGTGCTATTCTATCTCGCAAATATAAAATTTTTGATTAAAAATGTTTAATTTGCTTCTTAAATCGCTGAATCTCCCACAAGCTACACTTTCAGGATGCCATTTCTGATCCTGAAATTTTATTTTGAGCCCGAACAAAACCTTTGGCCTCGCAATTTGCGCCCGATCTCTGACTTTTTTCATAAATTGTAATTTTTGGATGAATAAATAAAGTAATATATAGTAAAAGCAGTTTATTTACAGTAAATATACATGACCTATGACTTGTTTCTGTTGTTCCTGGATAATACGAAACCCGGATAATACGAGAAAATGTGTTGGTCCCCAACGATTTCTTATTATCAGAGTTATACTGTACCAATAGAAATAAATTATTTTGGTCTTTATGATCTCTTAAAATTTTTTATCTTCTTACGTTTAGGAACTTGAAAGAAAAGCAGCTGAACTCCAAAGGAAAGAGGAGGAATTAAGAAATGCCCCTTATAACAGTAAAGTTGTTTTTTTTTTTATTTTTCTACTGAGAAAGTTTTAAATATATCATTCCTTCATTTGTGCTTTTACAGCAAAGAAAAACAATTGGCCTCCGTTACCAGAGAAGTTTTGTGTACAACCGTGCTTTTATCAAGATATTCAATTAGAAATTCCATTAGAATTTCAAAAATTGGTGAAAACGTTATATTATCTTTGGATGTGTAAGTAAAAGAGTTTTTGTCATCTTTTTGATAGTTTAATACGAAATTGTACAAACAATGCAGATGATTTATTTATTTTTTATTTTTTTATTTTTTTCCAGTTCATGCTTGTCTTATGTTTTTGAATGTCCTTGGAGGTCTAGCCATTTTATGTGTTGGCGGAAGTGGTAACACATTTGGATTGGCAATATTATACCTCTTCTTGTTTACGCCTTTTTCATATATCTGTTGGTTTCGGCCTATCTACAAAGCTTTCAGGTAATTTATAAATAACTGTGAACATAATTTATTGTACACACATGATAATCATACAGGAAAATAATTTTTTTTTTTTAGGCCTTCTAAAAAGTTTTCAATTTTTCATCCAATCTTTAAATAGTAAAATTTTATTCATAATTCCGAGTTACAATTGGCTAGATCTGTATAAGATGTTTCTCGGTTCAGTTTTTGCAAAGGCATATGAAAAGAATGATTTTGGTGGCATTATTACTTTTAACCTTATTAACCTGTAACTGTTGACGTGCAATCTGTCAGGCCACTCGATAATCAAGATTTGTGGAATCACTCCCATCCCCCCTTTTCCCATGCACAGTTGTGTTAGGCTCTTCAGTAATTTCGAGTTTAGTTGCATTCTTGCCATTGCAAGAGGTATTATTGGTGTTGGTGGGAAGAAATTTGATAGGTTTGATTGATTTGAGATTCTAACCTTTTCTACTGTAGCACGATATTTAGTTTCATGTGCTTATTTCCGGATAAAACAACAATGACTACGGATTGTTTATAAAGGAGTTAGCTCGTCACCTAGTGTTCATTCACGTGCAAAAAGGGGCGCATGAGAATCGAAAATAGTGAATTCGGGATGAGTTTGACAAGAATTTTAAGAACCAGCATGTCTGATCTGCCCCAACCTCGAACTGCTGGTGAAAGAGCACGGAAAACGTGTCATTCTTGTTCACGAAACTGAATCATAAATTGACATAAGGTGTTAATCATATAAACCGCATGTTTACCACAATATGGAAAACAAGTTCTGCCCAGGCTTTATTACGAGGCTCATCCAAAGAAAGTAAAGATACATGGGTATATAGCCAGATGGTAAATTGTGCTGCGATAATTTCCACAGGGTTAACTTTCACTTTCATTCGTTAGCTTGCTTTACTAATTTAGTGGTGGTGCCACACTGAATCGTGTTTGAGAAACAGTTGTTTGAAATGGCGGCGCCCATTCAAAATCCCGTTACATGCGAAGTCCGATCTGACATTCAATTTCTTAATGACAAACATGAGTCTCCAGCTGAAATCCACAGACAAATTGTTGCTGTTTAATGAGGGAGATGTTAACAAATGAGGTCTGCCTTCTCCATGACAATGCTCAACCCCATACGGCACGTGTCACCACAGAGTTGCTTAAAAGCTTCAAGTAGGAATTTTTCTAAAAATACGAAAAAACAAGGGTGCGTATTATCGGCGAGGGCATATTATACCCCAAAAGTTACGGTAATTTCAAGTTCCACAACAGATGGTACCGCCATCAATAAGGAAATGTTGAAATGATAGGTTTTTATATACTTAACCGTTAAAGCATAAATATTATCAATAATCATTTTTAAATTTGATAATTTTTAATTAATTTTAATTCTGCTAAAAGTACACATGACTTTTTATATGCAAACTTAAATGATTAAAATCTTAATTGAGTTTACTTACTGACATAAATGTTGTTTTTTTTTTATTTTTCTTTTTACAGGAATGATAGTTCATTCAACTTTTTCCTCTTCTTCTTCATCTTTTTTTTCCAGTGCATTGTGACAGGCGCGTTTGCTGTAGGAATACCTAACTATGGGTCATGGTAAGGATAAAAATGGGTATGAAATTTAATTGGATAGCGAGTGATTTTAAGTGCTTTGTTTCACAGGTTTTTTTGCAGAATATATTGTCAAAGTTTCAAATTCGCAATACTAAATAATGCCAAGGAAGTTATCAAATTAAATCTAAAATTAGAGAATCATGAAAATTTTTGCATTTTTGATTGAGTATTTGGGTATCTGGTGACTGACTTTCATAAAGTATAATAATACTAATTGAAAATTAATTCAAGTGATTATTTTCTTTAAGTTTTATGTAAGTAATTAAAGCATTTGATGACGGGAGTAGGGCTGCTCTCGAAATGTTAAAAAAAAATAAAGTTTAAAAAACCTGGATTCTAAGGTTGTATTTTATCAAAGTTGCCAATGATTGTTCTGCAAACAGTTATATAGTGGAACCTCTTAACAAAATTCAAGGGACTTACGAAATCATTTCATTATATAGATATTATGTTGCACGGAAAACGTGTAATATACAAGGTGATTTAAATCGTGTGTAAAACAATTTAAGGGGGTATTACAGAAGTCAAGGTAAATACAAAAAGTCCCATGAACATGTTCACTTGTGAGTGCTAACCAGCACTTGTTACAATTTTGACTGCATAACTCGGAAACTTCTTGTTGGAATTTGATTAAATTTTAACGGTATACACAATCTTATGTACCCTGCTTTTCCTCCAAATTTCATTAATCTAGGCTTTACAGAACCTAAGTTATTACCTTGTTGATTTTGGTGGCAGCATTTTTATTTCTGTTCATATATCGGTTATCGTTCAAATTCGGACCCATGTTCATAGGACATTGTGTATACCTTGACACCCTTAAATTGTTTTACACACGATTTGAATCACCCTGTATAATATTTATATTAATTTGAATGCTTCATAACATTAAGAACACAACTTTCTTGATACTTCACATCGCTGCCTTTGTAAAGTCTGTACCCGGTCATTTGACCGATGGACATTTGGCCGAACGGACATATGACCGAACTGAAATTTAGCCGACGGAGAAATGCCTGCATTTCTCCAACATATGGACATTCGACGTAAAGAGATGTTTGCGGCAATATAATTCATTTAAGGGGAAAAAATGTTTTCAGGAGGTTATTTCGTATAACAAATCTTATGAGACAAATCTGTTTAATTCTTTCTACTAAGCAAGCATATTGTATGGACCTGTAAAATTATTCTTTTTTTTATGTCTTTTTAAAAAAATATTTTACTTCTATAAAATGAGATACTCATTAGTGATGGGCAATATTTGATATTAGTATCGTGGTATTAAAAGTTTATTCCATACACATCAGGCTTCTGTCCTGCTTTATAATGCGGACATAAAAATTCTAATATCGGATAGTATCACGATATTTTGGTCCTTAGTCGACTAAAAGAGTCGAATAATTCCAACTCAATATAGTCGTAACTATATCTTGATTTTTTTTTATTCGATTATTTCGATTCATTCCAGCATTTTTTTGTTTCCATTATTAAACCAATCCGAAAGCTCATCCCCAGGAAAAGTCAGGGAATTTTACAAAATATCAGAGAATTTTACAAAGTCAGGAAAAAAATGAGAAATTGGAACGAAAAATTTGAAGAATGTTAATGATATTCTATCAAAATAGATTTGTTTTACTGCTGGTGATCAGGGAAAAGTCAGGGAATTTTACGAAATCGTTTTGCTAGACACCCTGTTAATTTCTTTAAAAAATTAGTCGTTTTGTGTGATTTAATCGAATAAATTTCCAAGCCATTCGAATAAAATCACTGATAACTGAAATTTTATTCCATTAGTCTATTCGACTAACGGCAAATGAATATCGCACATCCCTAATCGCCCATCACTAATACCCATCATGATTTTCATTAGGTTAGGTTGGTAAAGAGATGGCTTTCTATACGGTTCACGTTTTCGGCACTGAAATCTCATTAATGTTTTTAATTACATAATTAAACCATGCACGATATATGTCAGATATTCGGGTAAAGTGTCCATATCATTGAAAACTCTGAAAACGAACTCTACAGTGGAAAATGTCAGAAATACTCAACCCATTACCAGTTGATTTCCATATTTGATACTATCCGATTAAGAATTTTTATGTCCCCTCATAAACTAGACAGAATTTTTTAATGTGTATGAATGAATTTTTAATACACGCCACTGGTATCAAATATCGCCCTTCACTAATGAGTATCTCATTCTATAAAAATAAAATATTCATTTAAAAAGACATACAAGAAAAGAATTGATATTATTTAATAATACAAGACCCTAAGTTGCATTTTATCCGGTTCCCATCTTAACCTAACTAATGTTATGAAAACAAACATTTATTTAAAAAGACAAACAAAAAAGGAATAATTTTATAGATACCATACAATACGCTTGCTCCTGAAAACATTTTGTTTTTTGGATCCGATACTAAAATTTTTACGTCTCCTCATAAAGCAGGACAGAAACCTGATGTGTATGGAATAAACTTTTAATAGCACGATACTAATATCAAATATTGCCTATCACTAATGAGTATCTCATTTTATAGAAGTAAAATATTCATTTAAAAAGACTTACAAGCAAAGACTTGATATTATTCAATAATACACGTGGGGGGTAGGCCATTTATAAAAATAAATAATAAGACTTGAAACAACTTGCATGTAGATGTTTTCACTAAATGTTCCCAACTTTAAAGCACGTTAATTAAAAAAGAGTTCTATGGAAGTTATCCTGCAAATTATTTTAATAACTTCTATGTCCTTTTAACTATCCAAAAAGGTGTAATACTCTAAGTTAAGTAGGCATATCAAACACAAATGACAGAGAAAGCGGTCCCAGACCGCAAACAGTTTATGTAATTATAACCCTGTATGTAATTATAAAGGGGAAAAATTAATACAATAGAACCTCGATTTTATGAATCTCGGGGGACCAACAATATTTATTCGTAAAATTCGAACTTTGTAAAACCAGACCAGAAAATTTGGGTCAATAATGATTTAATTGCACAATGAATGATATTTTTTGCATAAATTTAGATAAATTTTTAGATAAATTAATAACAACTTTAAAAGTCAAATTAAGGTCACTTTGATTTTTGAAAATAGTTTAAAATTGTTGTTTGTTGCAAACTTGCACCT
Source organism: Rhysida immarginata (assembly GCA_023313115.1). Taxonomy (NCBI): domain Eukaryota; kingdom Metazoa; phylum Arthropoda; class Chilopoda; order Scolopendromorpha; family Scolopendridae; genus Rhysida; species Rhysida immarginata. The sequence goes on along the minus strand of JAHWFO010081140.1, from coordinate 257,867 downwards.
GAATTTAATTCCTTCTCAATATGGCTTGATAATTTTTCAAAAAAAACTTTCAAAAATTTTATCTAGGAATTTTTCATAGAGTATAAATGTTTTCGCAGTGTATTTAAAGAGTTTTTAATGTTGCTTTGGGTTCCTCTTGAGCTTCATTGTCGTCATTATCATCGATCTCGTCTTCGAAGCCTCCATCTTTGATTAAATCACAGATTTCATCGTCGTTCAGCATAGACGAAGTTAACACTTCTGCATCTACACCAACAAACTCGGAAAATTTATTATTGAAATTCAACCTACTTTTTAAGACTTCCCATTCTTTGAATTCTTCGAAATCAGTATCACAAATGTCTGCTTGGCTTTCGCAATCAACTGGCTCAACAACAGTACTTTCAACATTTCTGATATCGAAAGTGAAAACTGGCTAACGAATCGATTTTCTCATATCGAAATTGTCCAGCGCAGCATAAACACGTGCTTATACTGCCTGGCACGAAAGAAAAAGGAAGCTGGTTCATGCATATTGTAAGTGCTTATCATTGTAGATGTCTGCTTCATTCAGAGTTGCTGAATCATGGTGGCCTCTTCCTCGCCTGTCAGTCTGTTTGCTCATGGACAAATATAAAACGTCAAACTAAAACTTGCATTTATTAACTACTTACAAAATGATATAATAATAAAATCTTGTAAACATTCCAAGGAGGAGCTTTAGCAGTGAAGCAGAAATACATTTAATACATTGATTAAAAAGAAATTGACCCCCCCCCCCTTCCAAGTAGGGTAAGACAAGTGACAGTTCCTGTGGTCATCTATTTTTACCCTTTTATCTGCACTTTTTACCTCTCCCCAAGTTTTTTAATCCAAAAAATTGACTTTCTTGAACATACGGGGTTGTGCATAACCTTTTGCTAGGGGGCTGCGACTTAAACCGCAGCGTTGTAGCACACTCTTATGACGCTTCGGCAGAGAGTAGTTCATTGTGCGTCTATTGGTATCAAAAAAATATAGCTGGTTTAATAAATGACAGTGAAGGGCAGCGTTTCATGGATAGAGTTCGTGCAAATGCATATCGAGAGGCAATGGAAGCAGGTGCGTCTTTTATTAATCGCAAATGGGTTGCGAACAAGTTAAACCGATCGGATAGATGGGTGACGGACAATTGGAAGAAAGGTTATGATAACTGCCATGCCGAATTTGCTGAGGGTAGGCCCGAGAAATTATCACAGGAAAGCAAAAACATCATTGCTAATAACAGTGGCAAAAGACGTCGCAGCTGTGTCAACGTTGCACAAGAAATTAAAGCCAAAGGTGGAAAAACAATTTCTCGTTCAACGGTTCAAAGACATCGTCAGCGTGCAAACATCAAGCCATTCCATGTTATTCCGAAACCGATGAAGACCGAATTAAACATCGAAGACCGGCTCTGGTTTTGCGACTACCTGCGGCATTGGGTGGAAGACGACTTCATGCACCTTGCCCCGAGCGACGAGTTCTTTGTGTGGACTATGAGACGTCCGAATTACCAAAACGATAGGGTCTGGAGCTTATCGATTACAGATATTTCTGATGATGAATACTATCAAGAGCTGTCCAAGAAGCCTGACTGCATTGGCATCTTCGTGTGTTTCACCGCCAAGCGAATGATGTGGAGATTCAAGGAGCAGGGTGAGTCATGGAATGGTGATTATTTTCGGAATTTGCTAACAAATGATGTTTTTCCGTTTCTTCGAGATCCAAACAACACTATTGACCCGCATGAAGTTTGTTTTTTGGACGATAAGGCACCTTGCTTTAAGGCTAATGCAACACAGCAAATCCTAAGAGAAAGTGCTATCGATTTCTTCTCATCAAACGAATGGCCCGGTGCATCCCCTGACCTAAACGTTGCTGAACATTTTGGAGCCGTGTTAAAAGACGCAGTGGAATCTTTAATGATTCAAGAACGTGGTGAAAATCGGTATTCTCGAGACCTTCTAATGGGACACCTGACATCTGTGCTGAAGGACATGGAGTACGATACTGCTCTGTTTGAGACACTCCTCCGCTCCTACCCGAAACGGATGCTTGCTGTTCGAGAAACAGGTGGTGGCCGCACTAAATATTGATGTGATAAAAGCAGAAATAAACGTACTTTTTGATTATCAACCGCAGAACATTCCACTTAGTTTTGTTTATTTTCCAGACCCCTAGCAAAAGGTTATGCACAACCCTGTATGTAGAAAATGTAAAAACCTCGTATCTTCTTTCCTTTCTCATTTCCGAACGTATGATATATCACATACCATATGTTGCCGTAGTTCTAAAGACCAAGTCACTGCCACCCCCGCAAATC
>JAHWFO010081140.1:217867-242406 GCA_023313115.1 Rhysida immarginata | reverse complement strand
TTTTTTTTTTTTTTTTTAAAAAAAAAAAAAAAATATATTTGGTACTGCAAATGTGACTTAGGAATATGCAAGAAGAATTAATTTTAGGTCATAGTGAAATAGGTATGTTTTTATCGATAATATTGGAACATGAAAACTCCTGTGGCATTTACCAGTTCTTCAAAAGTAACTGTTCCATCTCTTTTGCAATTACATTTAAAGATTTCAATTGCTGTGCGAGGCCTTGTAAATGATATGCCGTTTCAATTTATTTTAAAAATATAAAGCTTTTTTCATTCTAAAATTCTGCCTTGAGAAATTGATCACTAGGTTACCAGGTCTATTGAAACTAAATACAACATTCTCCTTGGTGAGGAGACCACAGGCAATCAATATCATCATAGGTAACCATAACAAGAGTATAAACTAACATCATAAAAAGAAGGAAAAAAATATGGATAAACAAATAACTGAGAGCAAAAGAAAAAAAAAAAAATCTTTTGAAATCTACAAAAAGCAGAAAGTTGAATCTTGAAAAAAGCTTTTCTCTATTACACTTGGATAAAAATGGAAAAATAAAAAATCCCAACTGGGTATTTTACCCAGTTATAAGCTACATCCCCTTCTCTCCCCTTTATAGCATTCTATTTTATTAACAGCTGTAACCACATCTTTACATAAATTTTAAAATGATAGTGGAAATGTTGAGCCATGTTTCAAGGTTATACAATTATAGATGAAAAAGTGGAATTATAAAATTTCGTGATTTGGATTCAAACCAGGAAACACGAGTTAAGTAATTACAGTAAAGTAAAATGCATTACTGCCCATCCTGGTTCATTGACTTTTTTAATAATTCGTTTTATTTTAAATTTTAAATATCCTTATATTTTTTTTTAATTTCTTTTTGCAAAACGTCACAAAATCCATCCATTTGCATGATGTCACAAAAATAGTGTCACGGCTTGTTTAGATCGCGTCAGCTTCACCACTGGCCACCAAGATCATCAGACGTTACCATGTCATTTTTTCCAAGACACAGTTTACGAGATCTGTTCAAAAAATACGTAGACTGTTTGAATTGCGCGGGCCCTGTTGGTCCCAATCAAAATCGCTTGGTGTCGCCATCTTCTGACAGATCCGCTGATTACAAGGCAGTTTTTTGATTGCAAATATCAGTATTGGTTGATTAGCTACGCGGTTGTTTGTGAAGTGTGTTTTTTTCGTTTGGCGGATTTTTAGAAGGCTCCACAGAGAACCAGATTTACTACATCGAAGTTCTCAAACGTCTGCGGGATGCTATCCGGCGGAAAAGGCCAGAAATGTGGAAGAGTGGTGACTGGTTGTTTCATCACGACAACGCTTCAGCCCTCAGAACTCGAGAGTTTTTGGCCAAACACTCGATCACTGTTCTTCCTCACCCACCCTACTCACCTGACCTCGCTCCTTGTGACTTTTTCTTGTTTCCCAAACTCAAAAGACCTTTGAAAGGAAGGAGATTTGAGACGATTCCCGACATAAAGGCAAATGCGACGAAGGCGCTGAAGGACATCACAAAAGAAGCGTTCCAGGACTGTTTCCAAAAGTGGAAACACCGTTGGGATAAATCTGTGCGTCGGGGAGGAGAGTACTTTGAAGGGGACCCAGATGTGTAACTTCTGAATAAAGTATATTTTGTTTTATGACGTCAGTCTACGTATTTTTTGAACAGACCTCGTATGTGCCTCCCCTTCCAATATCTTTGGATGAATTACAGTATAGTTAGTCATGGCCTTCTGGAACTACAGGCCTGATCCTAGGCAAACCGTAAGTGCCATGATGTCACTGGCACGGGCTGGTGGTCTAGAATTCTCAACGTTAGCTTCATTGCCAGCCAGTGACATCACAACAACTGCCATGGTCTAAAGTTGGCCTTCGCTTGTGACGTCTAGATTGAATGGCCAAGCCTGCAGTTCCAGAGGCCTGTTGTATCTCATAACAGCAGCAGTGGCAGCTGTGACACCAAGACATGATGAAGTGCTCAAGTGTGGGATGAATTCGATTATCATGTAGATGTGTGTCGTATCTGCAGAGGGAAGCACATTGAACATTTGTTGTAAACAGTATGTAAAACTCGATATACCTAGATGTATTTAAAAATTTACCTTAATGCTCTATGTATTTTTATCATCACTTTATAGCAAATTTTCATCAGCTTGCTGATGGTTTGAAAAGAGAAATTCCTGATCTATAACGAGCGTCCGAGACAATGAGCTAGATCTCACGGTCCCCTGGATCGTATCCAGGTCACAGAATTTTTCCTTTCCTATTTCATCGTATGTTTAATTGATAATGATTCATATAAAGCAACATTTTAACTTTAAAATAAAATTATCTTTATTCACCTACGTGGAAGTAGAGTACAGAAGTAAAAAAATAAAACCAGCAAAATAATTCATTTACTCTTTTTCTGCTTCCATATTTACATTAGGAGAAATTTACACGTTCTCAAAACTACACATTATGTACATTGAGAAGAACTTAACGATAATGCAAAAGAAAAATTTTTTAACAACTTTTTCTGTGCACTTGAAATTATAAATTTAAAATTATAAAAGCAAAATTTATGGTTTTTAAAAAAACCATGCACTCCATGCCTAATATACTTTTAAAATGCATTTAAAACAATGCAGTAGATCTACATTTTCTCACCAAAGGAAGTTGGCTTGATTTTCCAGGTTTTAAATTTTTTGATTGACATAATTCTTTAAAGCAAAATCGTCAATATAATATGGTCACAATGTTCAGTAATACTGCAGAATTGGGTTGAATATATTTTTTATAATAACTATATACAAAGTAATTAAGTGGAAGATAGTCATTAAGTATAAAATATCATCTCTTCTTATCGTTATATCCTTGACAAGCTCGTGAATGGACTTCCAAGCGATCTGCATTAAACTTGCGTCCACAATTGCTGCAGGCTACCAGCTGTCCAAGATGAGTCTGCCACGCAGCTTCAGCCAATGCATCTAAATCTATAGCTCCATTAGCTATTAACAGGATTAAAATTAAAACTTTTAGTGCAAATTTGAATAAAGATTTAATATTTTAATCGTTAAGGAAAAAATCACAGCGTTTGGTCTTTTATCCTCCCTATCAACAATTAAAGGAGGAAACTCACCTTTATGTACTACTTCTGGCTTCTGAGGTTCAGGACGCTGTAGATTTTTTGGAAGCTTGTTGTTTTCAATGTGCCATTTCTTCAGGCATTGTGGCTCGTGAATAGAAATGGACTTGGATCCAAATTGTCGACCACATATGTAACAAATAATTAACCTATGTCGTTGTGGCTCTTGTGGAGGTTCCTGCGGTTAAGATGAACATTTTTTTAGAGCTTAGATGTAACGTTTCAAACATTCATTTATGATAATTTAAAATGCAAATTTATGTTAATTAGAGGGATAATTTGGTGGGTTTGTATATCTCCAATCCTCTTTATATAACGGAGAAAATATGATTTGCAAGAGCAAATTGGTCTGGTCTTAAGCAGTGCAAATAAGTAAAGTGCATGCTATGACTACCTTAAAATTTTTAAAAATTGTAAATTTTGTTGAACACCGGGTCAAATGAGCAGTACAAATTTTAAACATGGAACTGACTGGTTTCATCGTATTATCAGAGTTGTTATAAATGGGAACACAGAATGCAAGCACACTCAAAACGGGATCAAAAAATAACCACAATTTCTTGACGCAGACCGTGGATGCTCTAGTTCTTCACACATTCTTGCTCGTGATTGATTGTCTTTGAGCCATGGTTACCCCTTTTAGACAAAGACTATGGATCATTTTTCCATGGTTGAATGCTCTGTATGATGCATCCAAATTTCAGGATCGCAATCTCGGCAAGTAGTTTTAATGTGAACTTTCTGAAATAATGAGCGAACTCTCTAATAATTTTTGCCTCCTTTCTAAATGGAAAAGGAAAGCCATTTCTAATGTAACTGATGTTGCTGAGCAAGTTCCCAAATTATCGATTTGATAATCAGGAACAAAACTCCCAAGTGTTGAGCAAACCTGCATTGGTGCAGCGCAACATTGAAATTTTGACTTAAAGGACAACTCTACGGTCATATACAACTTTATTTAAATCGAAAGTCTAACCTATTAATAACATCGTGGCATATTTAAAAAAATTTAATTCTAACTCTAAATGTGTGAAAAAATGAAAATAACGAGCGGGATTTGGGTGAGGCCGTGACATAGTTGGAGTCAAACGTAGAATAACAATGTAGACCGAAAAACAATGTATGTTCATTGCTTCCATCTTGGATTTTAACAATCAATATTTTTTCATTTGTTGAAAACAATGAAGGCTGGATTGTTGGTCAGGTGACTTTTTCGCGTCAGGGCCTGTCTTTTTCGTTGGCCTCCTTTGATTCAAACAACGTCACTCAAAAGCGGATTTTTTCACATTTCAAAGCCGTTTCTTATGTGAAATTATGGACCAATTTTAAAAATTTCAACGGGATTGTGTTATATTTATATCAAAAAAATTGTAATCAATTTTTTGCGTAAAGTTGTCCTTTAAGTTCAAAATGTTTTGCGTGGATGTTAAAGTCTGCAGGCATTTGCTTGAATATCGATTGTTCAATGAGGTTATCAAGCAAAGATTGCACATGTGAAGAGCAACAAGGCATACTTGATAAATAGTTAAGATATGTAACTTTTCGTGTATAATTTGTTTTTCCTATTAAATTACATGCAAAAAAAAATTTTTTGGGCTATTTATTACTTTCCAATTTTCCCCTGTACATACAGTCACGTGCCAAAAGTCATGGGATAGCAGTGGACTATTTTTCAAGTGGCAAAAGCATCATGTCCACACAGTATAAATATGCAAATCGGTGTCAGTAGGTTTAGTTACACTGTCATGAGAAAGGGGTTAGGTGTTCAGTGTGACAATGGCTATACGATGAGAGCTATCAGAGTTCGAACATGGTCTAATATGTGGAGCACAAGGTATGGGTCATTCAATATCGGAGGTGGCTCAAGAATTCAACATCCCACGATCCATAGTTTCAAGAGTCTACCGAGAGTACCAACTTGACGGCATTACCTCCCACCATGGACAACACAGTGGTCGACCACACCTTCTCAATGAACGGGACCAACGGCGCCAGATGACCTCAGATTTTAACCAGGGTGATACTAGAGCTGATCGATGCGAACTGTGCAACGAAATCTGGTGTCCATGGGATATGGAAGCAGAAGACCCACGGGGATGTCTTTGCTAACAACGAGACATTGTCAGCAAAATCTCTTCCTGGCCCATGAACACATCGACTGGGCACTTAATAACTGGAAATGTGTGACCTGGTTTGATAGTCTCGATTCCAGCTGATACGAGCTGATGGCAGGGCTCGAGTGTGGCAGACCCCATGAGGCCATGGACCTAAGTTGTCAAGCACGCACTATGCAAGCTGGTGATGGTTTCGTAATGGGCAATTGTGGGAAGCTCTCTAGTAGGAATGGTTGGCAATGTCTTCAGATGTCTTCCACCAACTTGTGGAATCAATGCCAGGTTAGAGGAGGTCCCACACGTTATTAGGTACTAATCCATGAGTTATGGCATGTGAGTGTATAATAGCCAAGCATTATCATAGGTAGGCTAATAAATCAAGGAATATTTTGTAAATTTATGTCCAAAATAGAGTCAAAATTAAGTTTTTTTTATTAATAATGATCCTAGGCTCTTTCCTTATTGGTTTTCTTTTGCTTTATAGATAGCAATCCTGTTTCTTAATAACTGTGATAATTTCTTATTCATCATCTATCCACTCCAAGATGGTTAATTTTGAAAGGAAATTAGCCAATAAATCTTCACGCTGCCCAAATGTGGACTGGAGGCCATTACTAGGAATTAGAAAGAACAAATGCAAACATTCATTCCACTCGAGTTTTGAATCCACCACGAGAGACAGAGGACTGCACTTTAACATTCGGCCATAGAGTTTTCATGGCAATTTCGTATTAATAGGAACAATTTTCTTAACACCTTTAAATATAGTGAATGCTTGACTTCATCTATGACATGTGAAGGAGATTGAATTTTTGTTACATGTATTAAGAGCAATTGCAAGGCCTTTATCTTTGAAATCAGTCAGTTACATGTTATCATTTGTATTGCTTATCAGAGAGTTTTATTCAATTCAATTTACATTCACATAAACAATACTAGACAACGTGCCTGTGTTGGAATAAACTTAAAATGTTAGATTAAAACCTTACATAATTAATTGCGCTGCATATGAAAGGACACATCTGGGATGGGGTTGGATTTTTTTTTTTTAATATTACTTTTTAATTTAGCTGGTTAAATATATTGATGCCAAGCAGATGTTTTGTAATCTTGAGAAGAATGACATCAAAGTAGCACCTGCCATGATGTAGCAGCAAGGAGGGAAATGACACTTGAATGTTAATTCTAGTGTTCATTTGGTTTAAATATTTCACTTGGCTGGTTGGTTGGATTTTGTTTTTTTTTTTTTTTGTTGTTTTTTTATAATAATTTAAAATAACTAATTTAATAAAATTCACCTCATTTTCTAAACCAGTATTAGTCTTCATGGAGAAATTATTTTGCCGGCCACCAACATTTTTGCAACATGCCCTCTGATGAATTTCTAATCTGTCAGGGAAAAACGTTCTCCCGCAGTTAGCGCATGGCACAAGGCCAGCTGGGCCAGAAGTAGATTCTGCATGGTTATATGAAAACTGTTGGCTTCTTGAGATCATTCCCTGTATTAAAAAATACATTAAAAAGGAAAATACTCATTATAAACAGAAAATTCTGTTACACTTCAACAGTAGTCACTACATGTTAACAATTCCAATTAATCAAAATAATTATATTAAAAAAAAAAAAATTAAGCAACCAATTTACTTATCAGTTCCACTGAAAACGGAAGTCATCTTCCATTTAAAACTCAAGATACATGTAACGAACAAGTTAAACTATTTATATGGCATTAATAATTGATACAGTACATATGAAAAATAAGTAGTTTTCTTCCTCCATGTATTTAATAAACCAAATTGAACTATGCCGTATAGGGAGGAGGTTCTAAGGAGTAGACAAACGCTTGAAATGCAGCTTTGTGGATTTATTTGTGTGAGATTAAAAGTCTTAGTTTTGCTAACGTGGCGAATCTTAATGGTATACTCCAAAAAAGTATTTTGAAACATTTTGTTCATTGCACACTTGGAAGTATGAGTTGCAGTATACATATATTCTAATATAAATATTGTAACATTAAATATTGTTCTCATGAGAAAAACTAGTTAGCAGACTTGATTAAAAAAAAAATAAATAAAAATAATTAACTTTCTAAAAAATGGATTCAATTTAATGCCTCTATTACTAAAATGGCAATAATTTTAACAAAACAGTATTTTTATATTTTTAGAATGGCCATTTGTTTTTTTACGCTATGAAATCATTTTTTCTACTCAATCTAAAGAGTAATCTCAAGTAAATGAATTTATTAATATTTGTCATTCTTGAAAGGATTTAATCATTTGTTCATTTTGATTATGAAATAAGGAACTAAATAACGGGAAAATCAAAGTATCAAACCAATCACTTGAGAAAGAATCCTGAAAAAATGGATCATTTTGGGGTTATTGAAATATAACCTTACTAGTGAAAGCAGCCAAATCAGTTTGATCTAAGAAAAGTTTCATTGAATCTTAACTCCCATTTGCTGTACATTTCAAATATCTTTATTGGCTTAAATTATGGCCTAAGACATTAAGTAAATAAATAAGTGAAAAGGAATTAAGATGTTCTGAGTGGCCAATTTATTCGACATACCACCCTTTGGTTCTCACGCATGCGGGGTATTGTTAGAAGATTGAGCAAAATTTTACCATCATTTACTTTTTTTAACAATGTTTTTAACTCAATTATCTTAAGTAAATTGACATATGGTCTGGAGATTTGGTTCACTGATATGGATCATCTCTCGTTAAGACTCGAACATAAAATTTTATCCATAATTAATATTATTAATTCATTATCGCGTTCTTCCTCATCTAATAATCTGATTCTTTTCTCTTTAAGACTTAAAGCTGAATTTGCTACTCAGCGTTTTTTAATTAATATTCTTAGTGGTAATTTCAAGGCTCAATTTTTCTTGGAGAGCATTGGCTTATCTACCGCTAGTATTACTAACCGTTCTGCTTTAATATTGTCAAATAGATTTTACAGAACAAATTTGAAATTTTGTGACTTAAGAGCCAAAATGGCTTCAAATTTTAACAATAACAATAAGTATGTAAATTTTTTTTAGTCGATTTAGTTTGTTTTCTTTCCTTTTTCCTTTTTCGTATGTTCTCTTTCTTTTTTTTCTCCTCATTAACCCGTTTTTGGGCAATTTTTGCCTGTGGGGGTCAACCTCTGGTGCGGTACCATTGTCTGTAATAGCCATGGTTCTTCTACCGGGTTGATACATAATAATAATAATAATAATAATAATAATAATAATAATAATAAATAAATTAATAATAAAGATTATGTTAGACTGCATGAGTGAATTACATCTGCTGCAGTGATTAATATTCGAATTTGAGTGTTTATTGGAACAACTGTTCGATTATCTACGTCAAGCAGGCGAAATGTGTTTACTGGTATTTCTGAATGATTGATTATGTACAAGTCAAATTGTACATCTGAAAAATCTGAATATTCATATGATCAATATCATTGGTGTCCAATTGTTTTGATTGTTATGTTTGGACTACTAACTTCATCAATTAAATTACTGCTCAAACTTTTTAAGCCAGAGGTTTCAAAAAACCGTCTAAAGGTATTTTACCCCATCCCACAATGGTGGCAACAAACAATTTCAACAGATTTGAAGACTGATAATTTCACAAGTGGATAACCCTGTCAAACCTCATTCCATAGATCTAGAGATTGCCACGATGATGGAAGATGACAAAACTCATTTATATGCTCACAGAACCAATTGGACTCTAATTGTGTCTTATCTTGTTGAAAATATCCTTGTTTTAGAAGGAAGGTGCAGGGCCACTGGAAACGAACATTGCTTTATGTGACCAAGGAGAGTGGTACTATCAAGAGCTGTCGGCTACAAACGCTTCTTCTTACTAAAGCTTAGCAACTTGCATGTTTCCCATCCAATCACAGATCTTCTGCTTATATATTTTTTGTTTCCTGCCATTCTCAATATACACTGCTGCCCCTATAAATCACGAATGTTGGGAGTCAAGATTTCACCGCCCGCGAATATAGCGAGTCGTGACAGTTTGCTGTTCTGCGACAGAATGATGCAACCTTCAATAGCACTATGTTTAAATGACGATAACACGATTATTTCATCTTTAATAGGTTTTAATGGCATACTTATTTAAGCAATCAAATTTTCTTATTAATACTATTTATCATACATGTATCTTTTTAAAATACAAAAATAGAAGGAAAAAAACAACATACGAATCTTAATTATGATGAATTTTGAACATACGGAAACATAGCCCTGTTTCGTCCAGTTATATATTTGTTCTGCGGCATTACCGCCTTCAAGAATTAGGCGTTTTAACTCCGATAGATACTGTCTAATTGCTTCTATAGCTGCTGATCTGGCTTGACCAGACATTACCAGTTGATGCAGTAGCGTTTTTTCCATTGGGTAAGCCAACCTACTGTATTGCACGAAAGTAGAAGATAACTGAAAGATCGTTGTAAATTGATTGCCTCAAAAAGCCCTCATCCAAAGAGCCAATGAGAACATTTTTACATAGCTCACCCTTCCCAGAGCCAATGACTTATGTTATTGGATGACTTGTCTTCCTCAGAATCCATTTATAAGAGTAGTCTGGAATTAAGAACATTTTTTCCTTCCCACTGAAGAAGGGAGGGGGGGAAAATAAATAAACAAATAAACGGGTCGAGCCATTGACTGAGACTTCTCTGATTTTGCGACATAGCCAATCATGACTTAAGAGGGGCAGCAGTGTAGTAGCAACTGTTATTTGACAAAACGCTCAGTTTCAGAAATACCAATTATCATGGCTCTTTTAAAGTCACTCGGAACGCATTTACCCATCCTTCAACCACTCAAAGTATTCAGCACAACTAATTACATATTTAAATGCAATGTTTGGGCTTCTGTCGCATGACTGCATCACTGAACTAATCTACATTCTTGAGATACAATGTGCCTAATAAACTGGCCACTCATATGCTTAAAAAAGTTCAGTTCTTTTTATTCTGCTCTATTTTCCAAGAAAAGGATTTTAATCATGCAATGTGAAGTTCAGCAATTAATAATGAAAAACTCTATATGCATTAGATATTACACTTCATTTATTAAAAAGAGTGGATCAACTTAATAAAAATTTCCCTCAGCATATTAAGTGAACAAATGATATCTAAACAATTTAATCAGTTAATGACATTACAAATTAAATTTTGAAATTTTGCAGAATTTTGTCCCAATGTAAAGCAATAATTCATAACATTCCTTTCTATATTAAGTTACGGTACTTTTATATTTAAACATGTTATATGGGTGAGAGGGGTTGACTTCATTTAAATATATCATTTTCCCATTTTTGCTACTTTAATAAATAATCTTAAGCAATATAACTAAAACACTTCATTTAATAATGTAATAAACAGAGAATATATACCATTTTGTTGAGAGAAAATGAAATGCAGATTACATTTTTTTATTGTTTTTATGTCGAGATACTTTAATAAACATCTCGTAGCAGTTGACAAATGGAATCATTACACGATTTTTTAATCCTTTTTAATCAAGGCTCTATGATATAATCTCCCAGAGCCCTTCATGTCCCTAGCAACCATCTAAATTGTAGATCAATTTTAATAAACTTTAATTAATGCCATAAATCTAATCGTGAGTGAGAGAGAGAGAGAGAATTTGAACACCATTTCCATTTTAAATACCACCGCTCTAATCATCCTAGAGTTAGCAGTAGGCTTGTTTAAAATATACAGTGATTATTGACAAATGAAACTTCTCAGTGGGTTATATGTACACTGCTTTAGTGTTGAAGCACTGCATGAGAGTAATGATTGATTACTTTGGAAAGCTATAGAGAACTACAGTAGAAGTGTTGAAATTTGTTTTGGTTGCGCATCCATAGCTAATAATAAAAAAAAAACCCAAACAAACGTGACAATCCCTTCATTTATGTCGAAAAATGCAATTCATCTAATATTTATTTATCTATTTTTAAAGTTATGTAGACACGGTTCATAACGAATGGTAGCATAATTGATTTGTGCATCCAATTTTGGATGCTGCTGCTCTACTGCTATAAAACTATAATTAAAGAAACAGTACAGACTAAAATGTTTGATTGATTTTCAAAATGTTTTTTTAATAATTAAAACTTGGGATAGAGGCGGTCTTTTGGCAGATAAATATATTAAAAAAAGCTATGTCTATTAAATATTTATATAATTACCACTTATGATTTTTAATTCAAAAAATAAGGTAAAAGCTTATACAACCGTACGTAAACCCATTAATTCTGATTTGTACATTTCATAAAGTTCAACATTAAGAATAACATTATAAATTTTACTAGTCGGTTGATCTTCTTAGGTTAAGAGCACATCCACTTCTGGTCATTTGCTCATAATCTTTTACACAACTATTATCTTTACTCATGTCTAGAACAAACACAAGATCCATGCCCACAACATGAGCCCACATACCTGTGACTCAAAAACTGGAAAGCCTATATGCTCCAGTTCCCTTGCCCACCAGGTCAGCCATATTCATAACTGTTGATGATAAAAACAAGAAGTTTTATTTTGTTTTTTAATTTGCCAGTGGACGTTTAATATCTGTATAATTAGAAACTCTGCCTGGTTGTAACACATTTTGCAAACTTGTATTTTATGGCCTATTTAAATTTTGAATTCAGTAACATGCAGTGGAATGCTGTTAATCGGAACAATAGGGACCGAGGCCTGTTCGGATCAACCTACTGCATTTACTCGAATATAGGTCGTGTACACGCATAGTTCACACATCAAATTTAGCATAAGTTTCTAATTCAAACCCGATAATCATATTTGATGATGTTAATTGAATCAATGTATTAACTTTAAAAAAACAACAAATAACCTTTGCCATCTTGAAACAAGTTTATTTACATACGAGGTCTGTCTAAAAACGTATCCGACCTTGAATTTTGGTGCGCAAAATAATGTCCTACGGCATGCTCCTCTCCACAGTCGAGTGAGATACAGTTTCTTCATGCACATGCGTGAAAATTTTATGCCTTCACTGAGCGCACTAATAGCTGTGAGGTAGCCATTGAGCGAGGTGGTCTACTACGTGTTCATCACGTTTTTGTTTTGCCTAACATGATGGGGGTGTGTACAGCAGAAATCAAATTTCGCACTTTATCAATGACAGCTGCCATGCTGATTGTCACCTCCCAGAAAGCTGGCCACTCTCCACAGAATATTTTTGAATTGGTTGAACAATTCTTTATTTGGGTTTCCCCAATGGCGTCATCTCAAAAACACTTGAAAAACGTTACGTTCCATCATGTTGGGCAAAACGAAAATGTGGTGAACACATAACAGACCACTTTGCAAAATGGCTACCTCACAGCTACTGGCACGCTCAGTAAAAGCATCAAAATTTCACACATTCGCATTGCCCGAGTGGTGAGTCCTTGCACATATTAAGGGTTTTTTTTTATTTTTTATGTTTATGTAAAATTTTTCTATTAGACATTGTCACTGTATTACATATTACAATGCAAAAATAAAGAAATTAAAATTATCTATGCTGATTAGTTTAGGAATAATGGGACTCCACTGTATTTTTTCTGCTGTGTACAAACAAATCTAAAATTAAATCTATATTAAAAGCTCATTATATAATTTGGTGTCATCAAAGAAATGTTATATCAATCATCTAGAATTCAAAAAGCAAAAAAGGGGTGTTTAGGATCCAATGTAGAAAGGTGGGGGAAGGCACGATAATATTGTACTCAAAAGGCCAGTTTTCACTGTACTTTAAAAAAGAAAATAATTTTAAAAAATATAGAAATTTACCTCTGAATGATTTTGATGCTGTTGTCGTGATTTTGACCTCGACTGAACATTGTTACGCACCGGATGGCTATGGAAGCGCTCAGGATAAGAATTTCTTCCGCAGCTCGTACAAGGTTCTGGAGGCTTATCTGCATTTGACACTTTTATTAGCATGTCAAAAGTGCTTTTCGTCGGATTGTAGTGGACATGCTTTTTCTTGCGTGATTTTTCAATTTTTTTCGATGAAATTTGGGGCATAGATACGTTTAGAGTTGGACGAGGTAAAGTTATGGTATTTGGTCTTTCGACACGATAATATGTCATATCTAGTATTTTTGCCTTTTCTGCGTTAAGTATCCTAGGTCTTTCTAGAATTGCAGTTTTTGGGCGACAATCCTCCTCTTCCTTATAAGTCGGAGAAGCACTGCAACTTGCACTTCCATTATATACTTTCTTGGGTGTTGGTAACCGCTGCTTTGGATGTAGTTTATTATTTTCGTTTTTCCATTTTTGCAAACATTGTGGTTCGTGAAAACCTATAGACCATACTCCAAATTCACGGCCGCATACAAAACACATCACAAATCCTTTAGGAGCCATTTTTCACTCAAAATTTCGAAGTAGCAACTTAAAATGGAAAAGCTTTCTCTTCATTTTTTAAAAATCCGTTTGCTAAATGAAAATGGAAAGTTAAAATTAAAACTTTAATTAAATTTGCTAATAAAATTAAGTTTACTTTCTTAGAGAACTTAAAAAGTTTCAAAATGAATACTGTTCGTTGATTTTTAAGTGCATCCACATCTACGTCATTTGTGCTCTATTCTTTTCACAAGTCCAGTACATTTCTCTTTACTCATGTCTTAACACATGCTCCCAGTAAGATTTAAACTTGTAACCAGATGGACTCAAGAACTGGAAGACATACGCCCCAGCTCTCTTTTCCATCTGGCCAGCTGTTTAGTCCAATACAGAAGAGGATGTGACAGGAATTGAATTATTGGGTGGATGTCTGCCATTTGTCATGACTATTGAACAAATTCATTATGTACATCTTTCGTTTTGTACGGTCTGTTGCTCTTAAGGTTTGACCTTGAAGGAGTGCAACTAATCTATCGCTAGAATGGAGACCAGCATACTATCGTCCTATTGTGCATTGCAGCAAATAGATCTTCAATCATGTAATTATTAAAATGAGATGTTTTGACAGTGAGTTACTTGTAGAAAACTGAAAGAGAAAACGCTTTCTAACAATGGAACCTGAAACTTCACTTTGGCTTCAGATGGTCGCTGCACTAGTGTCCAGATTTCCATTTTCTTAATGGAATAATCACGCTCCTTCAAGGCCGAGCCTTAACTTACGAGCAGCAGACAGAACATGGTTACTTGGGTACCACTGCCAAGATCAAAGCTGATATAGACTGAATAGGTCACTCATAAGAAAATAATAAATAAGAACAGGAGTTAATGCACCAATTTGTAAAGACGTCAATGTGAACAATTGAAGAAAAAATTCCATGACCTGGAATCGAATCAGGGATCACGAGTATCTAGCCAGTCGCCTCTACCGACTCTCCTCTACTTTCTTACAAGTTTCATCAGCTTTCTAATGGTTTGGAAAAAGATGAGTTCTCAATCTAGGAGCCAGGTGCCAGCCATATCAGTGGGCCACCACATTGACTATTTAAGTTTTTAGGACACTTGGTTTGGTTTGGTTGGTATTAACGTCCCTTTCAATTACAGTCAACCGTTGACGAGACCCCTGAAGCGGGCAGTCCATTGATAAAAATGGGTGGTAAGGGAGAAAGAAAGAGGAATTGTTTCTTCGTGGCTCATTTCATATAAGCAAAGAACGTCCAAGGGGGCCCCCCCCCCCCCCATTCTGCTCCTCTATTTTCATCAATAGACTGGCTGCTTCAGGGGTCTCATTGTCAACGGTTGACTTTACTATGGTCATATCAGGACGGCGTTATAGGGGCTGCAAATTTTGTCTCGCAAGGATTCTTCAATGTGCAGCCAGCATAAGACTACATGGGACACTTGGAAACAGCCTTGTCCGCAGTTGGTAGAGGCAACAAGCTGGATAATCGTGGTTTTTGTTTTGAAACTAGGGCTGCATTCCAATACAAGTAACATCGATGCAAAAAGACTGGCTTCAACAATACAAATGACCTTACATCTATGAGCGATTCATTGATGTTTATGTAGCAGAAGGCAACTCGGGTCGCAGAATTTTTTTCTTAAGTTTTTCATCTTAATATCTTCAATTAGATAAAGCGCACAGTCAGAGAGTGCAATACTGAACCACTACACTGGCTTTGCTTGCTCAGTGTAACAAAATAATCTGGTATAAGATCTGACCACAGATAAGTGGACTTAAACAATTTTCAGGTCCTGACAATCATTTGTGGGAAGAAAAAACCAAAAACTTGTGTACTTTAATTGTTCAATGTCAATTATAAACATTCAAGTTAGATATCAGCTGTAACAATAACAAGCTTGCTCTAATTATTATTGACAAAGTAAAGGCACGCAACAAAATACCAAACTTCACAGTTATCTCCTTAACTACCAGTGAAGTGATTCGGTTCACAAGAAAACTGAAAAACGCAACTGTTTATATCAAAATTGCTATAAACTTGTAAACAAAAAATAAATTATAACTTGCTCAATTAAATAAAATTAAAAATTTATTTTAAAAGCTCAATTAATCTTAATGGCCCATCTAAGACGGGTTTCTTATTATCTTGCAAATAACCTTGGTTATTTAAAAATCGATCGCTAAGAAAAAGCAATGGGATTTCTAAGGAGAAGCATAAACAGAGTTTGTTTTTTTTATAATTATTATTATTAGTTTATATTAGAGGAAATTTTGATTTTTACTTACATATTCTTTGATGAGGAGGGGGTGTGGAAAAATATTTTAAACTCTTAATAAAAATTCATTATGGGATTCAAATGTTAATAAATAAATATTAAAAAAAAAGGGGGGCGGGGTCAATATATTTTCAGATCTTTAATTTTAATTATTATTATTATTATTATTATTATTATTATATATTACACGTCGATCGTCATTTCCACGAATAAATGCTGTCATTTGCGAATATCGACACAAATGAGGAATCCGCGCAATGAGGCGGGCGCAACCTTTCGATTTACTCATAACACAGAAACATAAAGACCATAAGAAAAATAAATAAATAAATAACAAGACAGTAAAGGCAAGATAGTAACGGTAATCACAAGGCAGATATACGCATAAGAAAATATATTTCCTGTATTTTTTTTGTTAAAACAATGTTTTGAACCAAAATGCCTCGCGTTCCTCGAAAATTAAAAATTTCGTTTTGTTTTCCGAGGAAAAATAAAGCGACAGATTAAGACAAAGGAGGATTCAAAGCAATTAAAAGAGTTGAGACGACTTACCTGTCGACAGTGGCACTCGGCTATTGCTTAGATTATCTTATTTTAAAATGATAATGAAAATCAATGGGTTTGGAAAAACAAGCAGCCCTTGGCGACAGTTCTGGCGTTGCCTCGTCATTGGCAACCATTGAAAAGGTAACCAAGGAAGCACGTGGCGGTCGTCAACATCCGGGAAACTGCAGTCGATCGCTGCCACGGAAGCGCAACGGAGCGAGTCGTCTGCTCCTCCAGTTTGAGGGTGTGTCTGGTCGATTTGATATTATTTACTGATCTCGGGGACGTTTGTATTATGAATAAGTAACGAGGTAGCATTGCTAACCGATATTAAGAAGATGAAGCGCATTGATTTTCCTTGGTTTGTGTGCATTAGATTTATTAACGATTTCTTTTTTTTTTTGTCAATCTTTTTGCTGAAGGAAACGCGAGTTTCTGTATCATCAAAGATCAGCTGATGTACAAAGGAAAGTTGAAGGTTTTTCGAATGTGGGAGGGAGACGAAGTTCGAAACAAAGAGAAGATCGCGGTGATACTTCACGCTCAATATTTTGTGTGAGAAAACCCTCTGGAGAAATAAAAAAAGCTTTCATAGAATTTGAAAGGAAAAAACATGTCAACAACAAATCATTGGGAATTGCTGTGAAATTTCTGTTACAGAAAGTGTAAAGAAAAAATTCTTGAGAAACGCTGCTGTCGATTAAAATATATTAGCTGATATTTTTACATTGTTATTATTATTTCTTTATTTCTTTAGAATTGATATACAGAGAGCCCAGGCCGGAGCCTCTATGGCCAGCTGGCCGACATGTGAGGTCTCAGGTGGGGATATTGAATTACAGATATTGAGTTTTAAATTATAATATAGGTTTAGAATTATATATCCTTTAAAAAAAAACTGACAAAATGGTAATTTTTATGGAAGTTCATGCTGGAGTTAAAATAGATGAGGGGTTAGTAGTTAGGTTTCCAGCAGGAAAATGTATGTAATATTAAGAACCATTTAAAAAAATTGGGTTATATAAATAGTAAAAAGTTTTAGAGGGGGTTAGTAGATACTTTATTAGATAGAAGCGAATTTTTTAATAATTTTTTAAAAGTTGCACTTGTGGGAGACGAACGGATATGTTCAGGTAAATTGCCCCACCATTTGACGCCTATAAAAGAGACGCAACGGCTTTGGTAATTATTTCTGGTAAAAGGAAGTCTAATCAGATTTGCAATCGGGTGGGATGTTTTGTTGATAAGATATTTCAAAAGGAGTAGAAAGAATTAATTGAAGGTTAATAATTTTGTAGACGAATAAGCAAAGTTGAATAATCTAAATTTGATAGATGGTTGGAATGCCCAGGAGTTCGAAATAAAGGGAAACAGAGTTAGGCAATCGGATGTTAAGCAGGGTTCTTAGAAACCATTTTTTCAAGCGATAAAGGCGTAAGAGATTGGAGTTCGTAGCGGATCCCCAAATTTGGACTCCGTAGCAGAGGGCCAAGTGTATTAGGGAGTTATAAAGAAGGATTAGTATATAGGAGGGAAGAAAGCGAAGATGAGATATCATTCCCTGTCTTTTATTAAGTTTTGTTAATAGAGTATTAGTGTGTAAGTCCCAAGTAAGATCATGCGTTAAATGGATTCTTAAGTATTTAAAAGTATTCGTGTCTAGTAATAAGTGTGAGTTATAGTAAATAGGCAAGTCGGTAGGAACGTTTAGCTTAACCCGTTGGAAGAATAGCATACATTTTGTTTTGTTAAGGTTTAGAGCAAGCGAGTTTTCAGTTTCCAGTTGCTTAAGATAGAAAAAGTTTGATTAATATTACTGGAAAGAGTTGCAATATTAGAATCGGCAAACAGCAAGGTTGCATCATCGGCATATAAGATTAAGCTTGAAGAGGCTAGTATTGAAGCGTAGTCGTTGATAAAGAGGTTAAATAGTAATGGTGAAAAGATAGAACCTTGTGGAACACCTATATTGCGAATCAATAGTGAAGATGAAATATCATGGAAAGTTAGGTAATAGGAACGATCTGTAAGAAAATCAATGAGCCAGTGAAGTGGGGGGAACCGCGGATGTTGAAGAGTGAGGTTAGTTTGTGAATTAGAAGTTGGTGAGACACGGAGTCGAAGGCTTTGGCGTAATCTAAACATAAAGAAACAACATAGTTGTTTTTGGACATATGAAAAGATATGTATTCAATTAATTCATAACAGGCTGTATCAATACTACGGTTAGGAGAGAAAACATGTTGAGCCGGTGATAATAATTTATTGTTATGAATATAATTGGATAAGCGGTAAAAGTACAGTTAATATATATTATTGTTTTTATTATATTATAAATTAATTCTTTGTGAATATACCCGAACTGTGCGAGGGTTTTTAAGCATAAAGACATACCGGGTGAATAAAAAGTCCTGGAACGGTCTAATATCTCGAAAAATACGTGTCTTATCTAAAAAAAAGAAAAAAATTTGTGTCAAACATACTGCTGGCAAAAAAAAAATAATAAAAATAAAAAACGCAACACCTAGAAGGAATGGGTCGACTTATTTGAAAGTTTGTAACCATGTAGTATTGGGGCGTACAAGAAATGATTCAGAAGAACGTTGTACACCGTAGCTCCCATGCCCCAATAGTCCACATTATAGTAGGTCGTATAACAGAGCGAGCTTGAATGCAGGCCTCGAATCTCGCATGCATACGGTCATAAAGATGCTGGATGCCGTCTTGGGGTAGGTTGCTCCAAGCCTCCTGAACATGCTGGCGCAATTGTGAAGTTGTTGCAGCTGGTGTGCAGCGACGATGAACGTTTCGTCCCATCATGTCCCAGACATGCACAATTAACGAGAAATCTGAAGATCGTGCTTGCCAGGGAAGTAGTGCCACATGCCTGTAAGGCCTGCAAGCTAACACGGGCAGTCTGTGCATGGGCGTTATCCTGCTGGAAAAATATGTTACCCTCCTGTTGCAAGAAGGGCAGAAGAAGAGTTTCCACAATCTGCTGGACGTACCGAATGCTGTTCAATGTTCCATCCACAAACGCTAAGGGTGATCGCGAGTTGTAACTGAACGCAACCCACACCATTACGCCAGGGGTTGGACATGTGTGTCATGGCCGGATGCACTGTGGAAGATAGCGCTCTGTTGCTCTTCGCCCTACTCGTACACATCTATCACTGGTGTACAGGCAGCAGAATCTGCTCTCATCATTAAAGATCTCCATTCGGCTCTCCAGTCGGCTCCTTCGCGGCACCACTGCAACCACGCAGCACGGTGTTCTTGCAGAAGTGAGAGTCTGGCTAGAGGGATCTGTGCCTTCCAGTCCTGCAGCTAGCAAACGGTTACCAATGGTCCGTCTCGGAATGGCAACTTTCCATTTAACTCTGTAACGTTTCGGAACCTTCTGCCATATGAAGTGCGAAAAGATGCAGTTCATTGTTCTTCAGTGAACTGTTAATATAGTTGCAAACATGCTCGGAAATTGATTAGAAATTATATTATAAAACATCCAAAATAAATTTAAAATTGTATAAGTGATTATCTGTAATATGTACATATGAAATATGGAGGCTTTGCAATACATTATTGATGAATATTTATTTCACCAACCGGTTTGCCATCTTTTCCCGGCTTCGTCAAGGTGATGGAATGAATAACTGCTAAATATTTTGAAAATGAATAACAGTACCTATCAATGTGAATGATTTACAATGAACAGTGAAGTATTGACTATTGAGATAAAAGTTAACAATAAGAGGCTACGATAAGTTATAGAAAATCAGACAAAAAACATAAAATTTGGAATATATCGAAATTAGTTTGAAAGTTTAAAAGTTTTTGGAGGTTCGATGAAAAAGATTTCGATGCTTTCGCGGACACTAATTTTGAAGGGATCTTTGGCAGTATGGAGACCGGTCTTGGTATCTTGTATTTTTAATGCGGGATGTCCAGATTCTAATAGGCGTTTCGCGTATATGGATTTTTTAATCTTATTGTTAAACGATACCATATGTCCTTTATAACGTATCAGGAAATTTCACATTTAGTACAGTTTAGTCGATAAACACCAGAATTTGCAAAGGAGAAATATTTGATACAGGAGAAGACGGGTTGAGTGAGAATCTGCATGGGTAGTAGTAGTACGAAAAGAAATGTTAATACTTTTAGATGATAATAAAAAATATGAAAAAAACTTTTTCAAAATACAACGCTTATATAAAAGGTACTAAAAAAGAGAAAATAAATTTTCTAAGTTTCGGCGTATAGATTTAAAATAAATTTCTAAGGCTCAGAGTTTGCAGTGATTCAGCTATTGTTGACAGGATTACTAAAAGCGTTGGGGGTCAGTGGCATCTGTACTAACTTTATTCATTAGTACTTTCATATGTTCTTGCTGCATCTTACCAATTCTCAATGCGTTTAATGTATCTATGAATGTATTATCACCTTGTTGCCGCATATTTTCGGTCAACTCAACCAATTTAAACAATCTCCAGAGATGTGTCGCGGGTTGCTTTTTTTCTGGTTGTTCAAATACCTGATGACCTCTTATTGGTGGTAATTGCAAAAGATCGCCAAAGAGAAGAATATTAATGCCTCTTCAAGTATGCTACACTTTGTCGTCAAGTATGCAAAATTTCATCAAGATCGAAAAAAACCCTGTAGATTTGTATAAGAAAACACAAACAAACAAACCCACAAATCCACAAACATCCTTCTTTATATACAAATATTGTGCAATTCCAACAATATTACATACATACGATAACCTCCTTTTTTTGAAGTCTGTTAATAACAAATGTTGTCTTTCATTCATAGATTAACGACAGTTCTATCTATATCTATAAAATCCAAATACCACTCACTCACTCACTCATTCACTCATTCATCACGAAATCTCCAGAACTATGAAGCCTTCAAACTTGAAATTTGACAAGTATGTTTCTCTTGGCTTCTAGGTGCTCGCTAAGAAAGGATTTTATTTATTCTTTCTTCCTTTCCATTGTAGATGTTTTTTAAAACTCAATTTACCTGGGCTCAATGGGATTTTTGCATTCCTTAAAAAATTGTGACGTTTGCTTAGAAATTGTGTCGTCGTTGTTTGCTTTTGCGCTTATTCCGCAACAGTAAGGCGTGGTTTCCACATCCCGGAATCACGCCAGAACGGAACCCTAACGGAAAATTTTTATAATGTAACTTCCTTTCCATTTCGTTTTTGATCACCAAAATGTCGATGGAAAGTTTGTCTCTGGTGTTGAAGAAAAATTTCCATTCCGTTTCGCCACAGAAGGCACCATCGTCATGACGTCATCGCGTCGACTTCGCTGCTGTCGGTCTGGCGCTTCGCCGCCATTATTGTGTCTATCGAATCGAGTCTGCATTCTCTCCATCTCCCTTGGCGAACTTCGAAGAATATGGCGGAGGGGGGAGGTTGAAGTAAAAATAATTTATAATGATTGACGTTTTCATAAGTAGCCATATAATCCATAAATTAAAAAAAAATTGGCCATGTGGTTGGTCTTTTTTTTTCTTTTTTTTCTTTTTCACTCGCATGATTTGTTTGTTTAGGTTATAAACTGTACATACCCAAAAGGCTCCTAACAGATGGGCGCACGTCTTCGAGGCGCCGGAATCAAAGTCCACATGTTAGTTCGGTTTGATCCGGTTGACCAAGTATTGAAGCATCTTGGAGGACCCGCGTGACGTCACATGGATCGTGATTGGTCGGATTTTGGCCACGTGGTTGTTGGTCATAAAATATCGATTTTGTTATTTGATTTAAAATTTATTTAAAGTATCCATGACTATTTTTCGATTTATTATGAAGTAGCTGATATAATCGGCGTTGCTCGGACTCTTTGTTGATGAAATTTTGCAATTTCTGAATGTGAATCTACAAAAAAAGTGAACATTATTCTTCACCTTTCATCTCCGGTCCTGCGTCAAATTTACTCAGCTAAAGGGCCGGTGATTATAGAGAAGTGAAACATAATACAATAATAACATTTTTAAGAGCCAAAAGATTGATTTTTAGAAGACGCTCATACATAACAATAGCGAAGCATTGCCGGGTCTGCTAGTTGTATATACTAGGGATTTTTCCCTGTAGGTGTCCAGCTAATTTTAACTTTTTTCTTTTGGGGCAGCCGTAGCCCAGTTGTCTCACTTGCTTAATGCAACGATGGAGTTAAGCAACCTTGGGCGCGGCTAATCACAGGTTGGGTGACCACCTGGAAATTTCCATCTCCCCCCGTGCTTCGGAGGGCACGTAAAGCCGTCGGTCCCGGCTACTGCGACCATCATACATCAGTCGTTAAGTATAAGGGAGCGCAAGTGACTACGTCACCGGTGACGTCATTTGCGCGATGGACGGGCCGAGAGTCTAGAAAATGGGATCGCTGGTTCCAAACATTGGAACCACGCAATATACGTACTAGTAACGTTGAAACGGGCGGCCAGTAAAAATGACATCTCTTAAATTATTATGTTAATTTGTGTAATTGATACTATTATTAAGACATTTAATCCCATTATATAATTTATACATTAATATTAGAACGCTTTTTAATCACTTAGCAAAAGAATGCCATCGTTCTCGGATCTTTCTTTCTTTGGGAAAACGATAGATGTCTAAATCGCTGTTTTGGCTCCTTCTTGAGCAGTGAGGAACTAAACAATTTCACATCTTAAATGTGTTATAAACACTGGGCTTATACAAAGCGATTTTATTCCATCCCTACGTTGGAACCATGTTAAATCCCGAAGCGAGAAGACTTGTTTGGAACCAAATCGAGTCACGTGACTGAAAAATTCCAAGGACTGACGTCACACTTGCACTCCCTATAGGGATGGTGCAAAACTCCCTCGAAGGAGTAACTTTTTTTTCTAATCTACCCTCTACCAGATAACGATAACTTTTTTCTTTCGTTCTCATCTCTTTTTATTTTATCTCACTTTTCCTCTTTGGTTGCTTTTTTTCCTTTGACTCGGCTTCTTTCGTTGTTTCGATGTTTTTTTTATGTTTTTTTTTTCCTTTTTCATTATTATCTCAATTGTACTTACCTTGTCATCAACCCCGTTTTGGGCTTCGGCAACAGGCGACTTCATCCTCCGGATTACCGGTAGGTTGGTCCCTATTGTTGCTACATTATTATTATTATTATAAAAATTATTAACTTTATTGCATTTCAAGAAGATGTTTACTATACATTAGACAAACAAATTACATGATCTATATCGCTCGAGGTCTTTGTATCGATGAAATATGGAGGTTTGCACTATATTATTGATGAATATTTATTTCACCAATCGGTTTTGTCGTCTTTTCCCGGCTTCGTCAAAGTAATGGATACCACCGCATATATAGTAATAATGAGCTCGAAATTATTAAATATTTATCTTTAAACAACCCCTCATTTATCCATAAACTTTTAAAATAAAGACAAGAAGCATTACATAAATAATCTTCAAATAGCCAGTCTACCAATAAAATTTGGTTTTCCTCATATTTATTGGCAACAGTATTTACCCTCTTGCTAATTATTTACAACGCTTATATAACTTTCGCCATTTGGTTCATGTTTGGTGGATGAAATCTTGTGATCAATATTTCAACCCCTTCCACTAGTCCGATCATGCTGAAATTTTGTACACATACGTAAAGTCGGTGACAAGGCATGAATCTAAAAAAATTTTTCAAGAAATCCAAAGGGGGGGAGAGGGGGGTTGAAAGTTTGTTAACACATTAACTGGTGTGGCACTACAAACGTAACACATTTACTTGTGTGGCACTACATAATTAATCGTATTAACCTCTTTTAGGGAGGGGGTAACGAATTGTAGAGTGTGCTATCCATGAAGCGCGATATCTCCACCATGACCTACCTAAAACCTACCCAGGGTCCATCGGAATTACAATGAAAAATTTCATCAAGATTGGTTTAACCATTTTGAAATGCATAGCGAACAGACACACAGGCAGACATACCGAGAATCTTTCTGTATATGTTAGTCTATGTGGGCTTTTAAAAAAATATGCCAAATTTCAT
>JAHWFO010081140.1:196978-217767 GCA_023313115.1 Rhysida immarginata | reverse complement strand
ATGAATGTATGTATGTATGTATGTATGTATGTATGTATGTATGTATGTATGTATGTATGTATGTATGTTTGTCCACGTATTTCTCAGAAAGTAGAAATCGAATTGCGAAAATTCTTTTTTATTGGATTAAGTATCTTTCAACTTAGGGATAAATTCAAGTTTCATCAAAATCGGTTCAATAGTTTTCAAGGTATGGACTGATATAGCCAGGCGATAGCGAAAGTTTCATTAAAGTCGGTTTTTCATACTTTGTTTAATCTTGTTTTGAAGTCGGTTAAAAATGTCCAATAAAGGAAAATTCTTATTATAAGAATCTACTAATTTAAAAGCTGGATCAAAATTCATTACATCAGTCCTCGTTCTGCCCAGGAACACTGGTGCGTTCTTAAGAGTTCGAAGTATGAAAGCTATTAAGTCCAGGGTTTGCGGGGAGGAAATTCTCCTATTTATAATCTTGATCAAAGTATTACAAAAAAGTATTACAATTTGATCAAGATGCAAATTAAATAGGGGCACCAGGGATGCTTTGTCGGGAATTCTCCTAATACGAGCAAGTAAAGTATTAAAATTATGTAATTTAGTTGGTAAATGACTGAGTAATTGAGTGTTGCTTGAATACCCGCTCGATTGCAGGGTCCGGCTCGGTCGATGTGCAGAATGGAGGGAAATGAAGGTGGCCTGCAGCAGCCAGCAGTTTCCACAGTCGGGGAGGGGGGGGGGGGTGAACGTCAAAACTATCATGTTTTTTGATAATATTGCCCAATTATCATTAGATGTCGAGCCGGCCCCTGCAGTCGAGCGGGTAGGCTTCCCGTTATACTGCCCTGTAGTTATCTGCAACACCCTATACAGTACATAGATTTAAATTATAGCCCTAACATTCATAAATCAGGTTTTCAAAGAATTTTGTTTCATGTGCATTGAGCACGTGTGTAAGGTCGTCTGCGATTTTATCATGGACATTAAATTTGAAAACGAGCAAATTCGAGTAACAGCAATCCGAGGGAGGACGTTCGGCAAAAGCGACTAGATCTGCGGCGTGAAAAATCTGGCTGCTCCACCACGACAATGCACCCTCTCATAAGCTTTCCTCACACATGAATTTCTCGCGAAAACCAAACAACATGATTTCGCTCCCACACCCACCTACTCGCCAGACTAAGCCCTCCTTCCGAAAAAGAAGATCCAGTTGAAAGGTTACCCCTGATACGATTGAGAAGATCCAGTGCGAATCGCAAAACGTGCTTGACTTGTTAAAACAAAAAAAAACTGAAGTGGCAGGAACGCTGAATTTATTGTATAGCTTCGCAAGGGGACTATTTTGAAGGGGACACTGTGTAAATGTATTTAAATAAAGTACTTTCTCTTTAAATGAACTAGTCCCGGAACTTTGTGATCGCATCTCGTATAATGTTGTAATTCAGTTAATAAAGTTAGGATGTCGGGTGTCAAAAGTCCGGTCATTTTTTGAACTGACCTCGTATTTTGAATGCGCGGCATTTGTGAAATTTTGTGTTTGGAAAGATGACACAGGCTTGTTGATCCTTGTTACCTGTTAAAAGATAGTTTAAATCAGTTAATATTTTAATCTATTATTGATTAATAATCACTGGTTAAATTATTGATCTATGTGCACTTAAGCACTCTATGAATAATTAAAATTTTTCTTAGATCTCTTGGGAGAGAAATTAAATACGCATTTAATCATAATGTTGTGGTTCATAATTGCTATGTCACAGCTGTTGTAATCATTTACAGTTTTTGTTTCTTTAAATATGCAAATTTCGGGCTTATTATTGGTAGAAATACGAATAACAATGCCCTAATGTTGATGATGTAACAATGTATTACGTTTCAGTGGTGAGACCTTCTCTCTCAATGTCACGATAGAACACAATTTTTCAGGAATCCCCGCAACCAGAAGTCACAGGGATACGAATCCGGGGAAGGCCATGCAGTCTAAAAACTTCTCAAAATTACCCCTTGTCGGGCAATATGGGATGTTGCATCATCTTACATAAGACAGTAGTCTCTAAACATTCTCGTTCTTGTAAGGCAGGAATAACTTGCTGCTGCAGAAGTTCGCAGTGCTGGAAACCTTTTAGGGTCTTGAGGAGTGTCCTCTCCAACGAAAAAGGAGCCAAGAATGAAATCAGCAGTAAAACCACACCATTTTTGTATGAAAATCAGAATGCAGAGACTGTTCATGCACAACATCAGAACTTGCAGTATCCCAGATGCGACCGTTTTGAGTATTCACTGCTCCTTTTAGGGTAAAACGCGCCTTGTCCGATCACAAAATGTTCTAAGGCCATGTTCCGAGGTCAACAATATCTAGGGTGGATCTTCAATATCGCAGAGATAATGTTTCCACACGCGTAAACCACCGCACAGGACGATCTCAGCAGAGCCATACGGGGTCCTGAGACGATCGACGATCGACGGGCTCCTGAGAGTCAGATCACTGCCAATTTGAATGTGGGGCATTAGGAATCCAATTCTACTGTACAGAGACATATGCACTGCATAGGTGCACATCGACTGGCATGGACCCGCGAACATCAGCTTGGTCATAAGAATCCCGGTTTCAGTTGTATTGAGCTGATGGGCCCGTGAGAGTGTGGCGTACACCCCATGAAGCTATCCATGAGTGTGGATCCTGCAATCGAGCGGGTAGGCTTCCCGTTATACTGGCCTGTAGTTATCTGCAACACCCTGTACACGATTTAAATCATACTAACTTAAATGATGAAGAATCTTGCTGCGACGCCCTTTTGAAACAGAATGCTCACGACCGCGTTGTCCATGAGCGAACAAACGGGAGCGCACGGCTGCCGACCGATCGCCGATCGTACCGCATGACCTGTCGGCGACCGGTCGGACATTTTTGACACGCCCTTAAATCCCGTCTTACAACAAGCGAATCTGTATTCGACTTTAAAAAATCGTCTACAATGGGACTATTATAATTGTAAAAAAGTAGCTGTTAATATGAATGCGAGACTGTCACAATAACTGAAGTTTTTGTACTTACTTACTTTTCAAACCCGCTTATCCATCGGGCGCATGTCCTCAATTGGAATGCCATCGGTGGTCATAACGAAGCGACTCGAACCCAGATTCTCCATGTATTCCAGATCGGCCTTGGTGGCTCAGTGGTTGCGTGATCGCCTCTGATGCCCGAGGAGGCGGGTTCAACCCCGGCCGAGGACGACGAGGATTTTTTTCAGGGGGGAAATCCTGAGATAAAGCACTTCCTCTGGAAGGGAAGTAAAGCCGTTGGTCGCGTGTAGTCGTTTGCCGGCTGCACGTTAAAGAACCCTTGCGAGGCAAAATTTGCGGCCCCTGTAACGCCGTCCTGAAATGACCATA
Source organism: Rhysida immarginata (assembly GCA_023313115.1). NCBI lineage: Eukaryota > Metazoa > Arthropoda > Chilopoda > Scolopendromorpha > Scolopendridae > Rhysida > Rhysida immarginata. Next base: position 214,395 of record JAHWFO010081140.1, on the reverse strand, counting down.
GCAGTTGAAAAGGACGTTAATACCAAACAAACCAACCAACCAACCATGTATTCCAGCCACCTGGTTCTAGGCCGACCCCTTAATCTCTTTTACGTGATCACCGACTTGGAAAATAGCAACTGCCTAGAAAGACCAGTTTGCGGCATCCGTATCAAATAGCCATACAAGTCAATGCGACTCAACACCTAAAAACTCCCTAACTGTGCTCCTGTGCATTCTGTTTAGCAGGATAACACCTGTCATACCTCTGAAGAATCTCGTTTCAGCCACTTGCAAACGCGATCGCACTATTTAGTTCATTAGCCAAGATTCATGACCAGAGATTTGAAAACATAGCTTCGCTTTCTTTTCTAGCTCATGTGTGTTACCACGGGATGCTACAGTGTACCTCTGATACAGCTTGCTGCACCGATCCGAGCATCCAATAAATAATGGTACTTGCTTTCACAGTGGAAACTGTAAATTTGATTTTATTTTTAAAAAATGTCCTCTATGACAGGATTGTGCTAACAGAGGCGTGCAGTAGATTTTCTCAATATGATGCAAGTCTTCGAAAATGCCGCCTCTTATACTTATGCCACGCCCTTACGATGCCGCCTCACTGCATCATAGCACGGCACGGCCCTGTATGTTAATTGACGGAACCGTCAGTATGAGAGCAACATTGTCACAATGGGATCAAGTTACTACTACCAATGCAAAACACATCTACATCTGCCTAAAGATAAAATACATTTTACAAAAACCACGTTTACATCGGTTAAATGTTTTTTTTTTAAAATTGTTACCCACAATGTGATAATTATATTGTATGATATTAGCAGTAAAATATTATCTGTCAGTAGCACATGGTTTTGAGACGTTGCCACCACGTAATACTTAAGGCACTCAATTAGTAGTACTTGCTCATTAGCATATGATTGTATATTATACCAGGTCTGTTTAAAAAAAGTCAGACTTTTGCCATAGCGAACAAACCATTGCACCGTTGAGCTTCTTAAGTAGCGCCACTTAGTGGGAACCTTTGGAAACGAAATGTTGTTTGGTGCATCATTCCATTTTTATTCCTTGGCGATCTACAGCTGCCAGAGTAAACTCATGCAGTCGCAATTCTGCTAAGTCAAGATGGACTGAGCTATGGAAAAATAAGAGCAGGGTACAAAATTTTTCATGACAACGCACCAATGCACTCATATCTGCTTATTGGTCAATTTTTGGCCGCTTAAAAAGTGGCCGTTCTTCCTCTCCCACCGCACTCTTCAGATTTGGCCCCAGTAGAAGAGGCCCAACATCAACTTTTAAATGGGCGCCAGACAGGAACCACTCATTGCTAATCTTCAAAGTAGAGTCCATCATGCTCGATGGTCTTCATCCAACGTTCAGCCAGTTGGCGGATGCCCTCGCGAAACCACTCCTCCGGCGTCTTCAACCTCACTGACACTGGCGAAGGAAGTGTGCCATGGACCGGAAGAGATGGTAGTCGGAAGGTGCCAGATCGGGGCGATTTTTTCCAACAGTTGACGACACACTTTCACCCGTTGTTGTGCTTGCGCGGGCGCTCCTGTTGACCTTTCTTATATGACCTTACAGATGACGAATCACACTCGATTGTGATGTCCAGATGTCCGCCGCTAGTCCACGGGTGGTGCTGCCTGTGTTGGCTTCCAATTGTTGCCGTAGGGCTGCGTCATCCACTTCTTTGGGTTCTTCCGCTCCTTGGCGCATCTTTCAGGCCCATGTCTCCAGACGAAAAGCGGGAGAACCACCGTCGTGCTGTCCGTTCATTGGTCACACCCTGACCTTCCACCCTGCAAAATTGGCTGCTGCTCGCGCACTGGTCCCCTTTTTCCAATAGTACGAAGGAGCCCACGTATCACCAATTTTTCTGACATATTTCTACATAGGCTGACGCAGGTGGCATTCAAATTCTTACTGATGTTTCTTCCCACTCTTTTCTCTTAATAAACTGCGATATACCCTTGTGGTAAATGGTCTTCGCCCAGAATTCGTCAAACTCTAAATCCCCCTCCCCTCCCGAGTCGGCCATTACTTTTGACTCAACCTCTGTAGTTATCCTCGAAATAATCGAGAGCGGGCGAAGAATTTCATCATTTTCGAAGAATTCTGAAGTCATTAGTGCGTCGTAAGCATTTATGACATCAGCAACGGGAACAAAAAAAAAGACCAGCGTTTTAATATTTGCTGTAAATTCAGGCTCATTGCTAAAACAATTTGGAATTCGTGGTTTTTCTTGAATTTTTCGCCAAATATTTTGAGTTACATGAAAGAAACAGCCACGATGAACAGAAGTGGGAGATGTTATTGCAAATCGTTAATCGATGCTCTTTCAAAGTCAGTCAAAATTGAAATCTGATTAAGATTTTGTTGAAGTTCTTTTAGCGATTCAAAAACACGGCGGTATGTTGATTTTCTTCTGTTTGCTATTAGAATGACAACGGAAGATAAAACTCTATTATGAACACAATATATGGTATATAATTGACTGAAAAATTAAGGGCATGATTTAAAAGTTCCATCAGCAAACCAGTGTTGACTTTGATTCAAACGCTGGAGACTAAAACGTATTGCAAAAATTAAATAAATACCAAGTTCTTCATCTTCGTCATCATCTGTACGACTACCTTACAAAGAAACTCCTGATTTGTCAAGGTTGTGCGGTATTGTTCTGGGATACTGAGTTCACGTATATTATGAGGATTTGTAGGTTCACGACTTATAATTTGCCGTTTACGTTGTACGATTCGTTTTAATGAATTAAGCCTCGATTCAAGTCAAGTCAAGTCAAGTCAAGTGCAACGTGGAACAATTCAATCTATGTGAATTTAAAGAAACTAATTATTATAAATAATGTACTGATAACACTGTACAACATAAAAAATGTCCTTAAGATGAAAATATGTGTTTCTTGTATATTTTTGGCTGAAAATAACGAATCTGTAATTAATTTTTCTTTACCACGCACCATTTTCCAAAAAATCCACATTTTAGCTTTTTTACTCTCCCATTTTGATTTATCTGTGTGTAAATCATAATAAATTACAAATGGAAACGGGAGAAGAAACTCTAATCATAAGGAAATGATATTATCAGAAAAAATGGAAAGATAAATTCCCCACGACCTGGATTCGAAGTAGGAACCACGAGTATCACACTCGTTGCCTCTACCAATTGGGCCATTGTGAACACGGTACAGCAATGCTGTCACCAGGTGATCTTAAAAACTACCAGGTAGTCAAGATGGTCCAATTGGTAGAGGTGGGTGCCCGTCCATATAATTTCTTATGTGTGCTCTTCAACTTTTCTGATGATTTGGATAGGAGGAATTCTCGATCTGTGAAGTGAGTGCCGTCCTATCATTGGACCTCCATCTTGACTACCTGGTAGTCTTTAAGAACACCTGGTGATAGCTTTGCTGTACCGTGTTTACGATGGCCCAATTGGTAGAGGCAGCAACGAGCATGATACACGTGGTTCCCGGTTCAAATCCAGGTCGTGGAATTTTTCCTTCCGGTTTTTTTCTGATAATATAATTGTATGTAAATCAGTAAACAGGAACGAAAAATCAGATTTCTTCTTAGAGCACTAACAAAAGAAATATGAGGATTGTTCAATAGAAACACATTTGGACTGTGCAGCCGCGAAGATATCACCTAGACAACGAAAAGCAGTTGTTTATATGCATTGATTGATGAGACGTCTGTCACACGTGTTACCTTGTTGCTTTTTTCTAAGAGTTGTGATTAGGTTGGAAGATGGCGTTCATGGTAGATAATCCGTCCAAAGATAATCTGCGTCAGCCAATGGAAATTTTTACTATAAGGTTTGTGTTTTCAACAATTGCGAAACCCCACGTGCAAATTGAACAATAGGTTGCAAGTGTTGCATCAGGTGTGAAAGATCGATAGCTCACGCTTCGAAGCTCTGCGAGTGATCGCTTCGTCCAAACAAGCAATCGCAGACAAATCAAAGTCAAATCGCGAAAAAATCAAAAGCAATCGCAAACAGCACGGGGAAGGTGATGTTGACCGTGTTTTTTGATCGCAAAGGGCCGATTTTACTAGGCTTTCTTGAAAAAGGCACCACAGTTAACGCAGCACGATATGGTGAAACATTGAAGGCACTGCGCGCGGCCATCAAATGCTAGCGTCCACTTCTTACATAAGGAGTGCTTCTTCTCCACGACAACGCGCGTCCTCACACCTCGAAAGCAACGGTAGACCTCATCAAAACGTTCAACTGGGAAGCAATGCAGCATCCACCTTACAGAGCTCTGACTTTCACGTGTTTGGGGATTTCAAGAAACATCTGAAAGGTTGCAGGTTTTAGTCGGACGATGAAGTGAAGGAAGAGGTTTTGGAATGGTTCTACACGCAACCGAAAGACTTCTTCCATAAAGGAATTCCACGCCTTGTTACACAGTGGGATAAATGCCTTTGTGAGAGGATTTTTAAATTTGGAGAGGATTTTTAAATTCCTTGTATACACTTTGGAGAAAATAAATAATTTTCGTTTTCATTTGTACGACCCTTATGGAATGAAAAAAAAGTAAGTAATGAGAGGCGAACATATTATTCGTTTAGGGCAATGGTTGAATGGTGCTGAATGACAATTGTTCTTTTTTTAAAACTCTTCTCTTGAAATAGGCCATTCCGACAAATTTTTATCAATTTTATTATTGTTTTAAAAAGTGACATCACTAACGAAACCGTAGTATCAATGCTAAAGAGTTCACTCCACTTTCGAAATAAGAACGAACCCGTATTTAGAGCTAAGTAGTGCTTATTCTAATAAAATCGAGTAAAATAATTTAAGCCAAACCCGACAACATTTTTATTCATTTGATTCTGTAAAAAGCAAATGGAGAAAATGGCTTTTCGACATTTTGTGTCTCTGGCATCCGTCTCATTTCGACTTTTAGATTATATAATTGCAAATCGGAACGTGTCTTTGATGTTTCATTTTATTTCACTCTCCTAAGCCCTTCGTTTTTATATCCTTTTTCCCAACAACTTATGTAAGAAATTAAGTAAAGGAGGCCTCATTCGTTGGAAGGAAGTCATTTCACGACTCATTTGCTTTATATGCAAATCGACTCGGTAGGAGTTTTAACTCTGTCCTTGCGGAAATTGAGCTCCAGCATTCGGTTTAAAATTAAAAGCCAAATTGTTTCATGTATGACATGCTTAAAAGATTCCTATATTACTTTTCGTCCCTTTCAAATTAGACATCATTTTGTCACTTACTCGACCTGTCACCACAGACATTCTGGTACATTCATCTCGTTCATAATCACTATCACTCAGTTGACCACGACTGTTTTGTTTCTTCACTTTTAGATCATATCCCACTACAGAATAATTTGATTGAAATGACCGTTTCTATTCTTCTGATACTAACATGTTTGACTACTGTCTTTCCAGTCTTATTGGTTAATAATATTAAAATATTTTTAAAGATAAAATTGGATTAAAAATGAAACAGTTTTTCAACAAATTATCTTTCAAATAGAACTTTTGAAAAAATAAATGGACAAGTGCGAGTCGAACTCGCGTGGAGAGGGTTCCGTACGAAGAATATGTTATCTATCATGTTTTTTTTTTTTTAAATCTGACCCAAATTTGTTTGTGGTAACTAAAAAAAAGTATATAAAGTACGGGATTGTAGAGGGAAATTGCTGAATATATTGTCTATTGTTTAATTATGTGTTGTCGTATATTCTTGAATACGTGGACTAAGACCAAATGAAGATAACTCACAGAGAAGATATTAATAAACTGAATATAGTATTCTTCAAACATATCATATTTACTGGTAATAGGCATGGCCCCTGGTTCGAATCCAGTTTGTGGAATTTTTTCTTCCCTTTGCTTCTTTGTAATTAAAGTACGACTCTTTTCCCTCCCTTTTGGAATATACAGAGCCACCAAAATATGGAATTTCCTTAACAACAAAATGGAAAGTTTACGTTCCAAGATTACAGACAATAGAATTTGCTTTGTAATTATGATATGCTTGAAGAACATCTTCTCGTTGAGTTATACTTTGTTATAAGAAGAAACAAATGCCATTTTAACGAATACGGCATCGTCAGAACCTATAAAAGTATAGTAAAAAGACCAGAAAATTGCAATTTTAGAAATGACCAGTGTCGTACAAACGGCCAAAGAACCAGGTTATTTTCATAGGTTACTTTTCAACGGTGATTCTTCGTGGGATTGATTCCACGAGATGTTGGAAGGTGGTGGGAGGAATCTGACACCATACCGGATGGATAGCACTGTCTAGTTGTGCTAGATTGGACGGTGGTGGATCCAGCCGTCTGATGGTTCGTTCGACTTCGTCCCACAAATGCTCAATTGGAGTGAGATCTGGGGATGTGGGGGCCACCGAAGTAAGGTAAAGTCCCCCTCATGTTCCTGGAACCACTCCTGCACAATACGAGCTCTGTGGCATGGTGCATTGTCTTGCTGGAAGTAGCCATCTCCATTGGGTGGACAGGGTGGACTTGATCGGCGACGATACGGAGGTATGCTGTGCTATCCAGGCGTTGTTCAACACGTATTAACGGACCCAACGCATGCCAGGAAAACATTCTCCAGACCGAAACACTGCCCGCACCGGCCTGAAGGATTGTACTCGTGCATGCGGGGTCCATGCTTTCGTGCTGTTTCCGCCAGATTCTCACGCGACCGTCTGCATGATGTAACTGGAATGTGACTCGTCAGACCACATGATTTGTTTCCACTGCTCGATAGTCCAGTCCTTGTGCTCCTGAGCGAATTGGAGTCGTTTCCGCTTGTTGGCTGCAGACAGCAAAGGTGTGCGGACAGGTCTTCGGCTTCCGTATCCCATGCAATGCAGTGTGCGGCGGACAGTGCATTCAGAGACCGTTTTGGAGGACCCCTGATTAAGGTGAGCAGTGATTTGATGCACATTTGCCCTTCTGTTATCCTTTACCAGTCGTGACAGTCTCCGTTCTGTCCGATCATCAACCATCTGCAGGCGGCCACAACGCGAACGGTCAGACCCCATCTTCTGGCTAACCGTCCAGTCTTTAAATACTTTAAACGACGGCTGCTCTCGAGCACCCCACGGATGCTGCTGTTTCGCTGATACTCGCTCCATAGCTCCGAGCACCTACAATCATCTCGCGTTCGAAGGCTGTTAAATCGCGTCGTTTACCCATAGTTGAAGAATGGAACACGTCTACTGTTGTCGACGACACTCAGCTTCCCTTTTTATATTGGTCCGGCCCGCTAGCAACATTGTGGAGACGTCCATACGCGCATTTGCATAAACATGTCAGGTGGTCATAATAATATGCTCACTCAGTGTATAAGTTTTACTTACTTTTTGTTGCTCTATCCGAATCAGAAGTCAAAAATCAAAAAAATTGAAATAAAATCGTGACGGAACTTTCGACTTTGCGAATTGAATGATGTTTTCAATTAACATCGTTTCTGACAATGCAGTACCACGCATTCTCAACTGGTTATACCTGTATAAGAAGGAAAAGATCTCTAACCACAAAAAACAACCGGTGTTTCAAATCTTGGATTTTTTTTTTGTGGTCAGAGGTTTTCCCTTCATATACAAGCAATCCTATCACCCCCTCCCCTGTTTTTAATTTTTTTTTCTTTACTTTTTATACCCTTTTTTTAAATACTGTAAACATTTTTCCCTTCACATTTTGAAATTATTATTTTCTAAAAAAAGTTTTTTTAAATTCAAAATGATTAAATGAACTTTAAACAGAAACGACTTCTCAAACGATTTGGTTTGTTTGGTATTAACGTCCTTTTCAATTGCCATGGTCATTTCAGGACGGCGTTATAGGGGCCGCAAATTTTGCCTCGCAAGGGTTCTTTAACGTGCAGCCGGCAAACGACTACACGGGACCAACGGCTTTACTTCCCTTCCGAAGGAAGTGCGTCATCTCAGGATTTACCCCTGAAAAATCCTCGTCGTCCTCGGCCGGGATCGAACCCGCGTACTCGGGCATCAGAGGCGATCACGCAACCGCTGAGCCACCGAGGCCGATCTTCTCAAATGGAATTTATGTAATTTGGAAAATGTAATCAAAGGACTTCGTCCTTGAAATTTAAATAAATCATCTTACTGAGTCATGGAATTAATCCGTCACAAAATGAATGTTTCGATTTGACTAAGTGACGCCTCAAACGATTTAGTGATACGGTTGAATGTGACGAAAAAGGCTCGTATGAGCGTTTAACAAAGATTCCTATCTCGACGAACGTTCTTCTCCTATCAAATCTGCTCTTCAGCTTTTTAAGATTAAATAAGTTACGCAGATTAATTCGTGAAATGTTCGTATATTGTACTTCAAAGATATCATTATATTAAGCCGCTTTCATATTATTTCAAAAATAGCTTTTTATCATCCCGGCGGGCCGCCCCCCCCTATAAAAATGAAAACTTTATGAACCGAGTCTTTCTGATCTCTTTGCATTAAAGGCATAGTGTTGATTGCTTCTCTGTCATTTCCAAACAGAATCCAAAGAGCAGGAAGTCTTTAAAGGAGTGTTCTTTTTTAATTAATTGCTTTTTCTGTTCTATTTAAATCGCGCCTTAATTCTCTTAAATGGTCTCTTCTATTGATTATGAATGGGACGATGATGTAGAGAAATTTAGACGCGTGCGCCCTTGAATGGCACCGTCCATCTTCCGTGGCAAATGTTTAGTAGTTAAAAAACTAATGAAGTGTTAAAAGAGATGACATTGCCTTTTTTTTAATTTTTAATTTTTCTTTTTTAAATTGAAATGACGGAACGTATTTGGTTGTACACTTTTCTCGCGAGATGGCGAAATGGTTGGGCGAGTGGTTGGTTCCCGGCAGGGCCGGAGGGGAGGGGGGGTCTTAAGAAGAAGGGATTTCTCGGTGATTTCGGAGATATAAAGTTTGGTCAGAAGAAGGCAACTTTTACAACTTCGACACAAGCGACGACGAGGTAACAACATTCACTCACTCATTCCTCGATCAAATATTTTTTGAAAACTTATAGCTTTTTTTTTTTTTTTTTTTTTTAACTATAAGTTTTAATTTTATTTTTTCTTTAATATTAATATTTTCTTCCTTTTATATATTTTTTTCTCTTGTTTTTCATCTTTGAATAATTTTCAAAACAAATTTTCATTCAGCCCCTAGATTACTTCAACGCGTTCTTGCACAATGGTTGCAGTTGGTTCGGCCGGCGTCATCCTCTCCGTCCCTCGGCTGTTGACTGCCGCCGTCGTCGTCGTCCTTGCGGCTTCGACACCGTCAACTGCCGAGTCCACCCACTACGACCGAGGTAAGAATAATAGAAATCTCATCGGGGAAACACCCCAACGACACTGAGGAAAGATCGATTTAATTGAGTTAATATACTGCTGGGAATATTGATCTTTCAGAGTCAGCAGAAAGAAAATTAGTGCGCCGCAAGAATAATAAAAAAATTTTAAGGAAAAAAGTATTAAAATCGAAAACAAGAAAAAATATTCAGAATTAAAAATTAAATAATAAATTTAGTTATTTGTTTATTAAATCTTTCATTTACAGTGGAGCTTACTTTATGAATGAAGAAGAGCATCTCTGTTTTTAAATAGCAGAAATCAGATTTGTTGAGATTCCACTCTCTCTCTTCTCGAGTTTTTATTTTGATTTTTTTTAACAGCTCCAGCTACTGAGTGATGGAAGGGAAGAGTCTTTTCACCTTTCCCTTCCAATCTGAACGTGGAAGGGAAGAAAGAACTGGTTTTCGGTGTCGCTCATCCCAAAATTGGCCCCTGATCAGGAAGGGCGGCAACTCCGATTGAGTTGCTATGTATCCGACGGCGGTTTCGTTCCCTCTTTCTCTTTCCCATATTTTTTCTTTCTTTCTTTGTTTCTTCACAAACGAGTAAAACACCTTTCCTTTAGCGATTGTCTTCTTAACCATCGATTCGACGAACTCCATCGGGAGATAACTAACCAGTTTTCGATGAACTTCCGCATAGGAATAGGAGAAGAAGGAGGGTCTTTTCTGGTCTGTTCGAATGACTTTCAACGCAATGACAATTTTTAATTTGGTAATACCTTAAAAAGCGAATGGGCTTTTAAGCAAAGGTGTTTGAAAAATCTCGTGAAAAACAAATTCGTTTTAACAGTTTCAACAGCTTATTCACCACATTTTAGGATCGCCAATTTTCCAAGGGCAGAAATTAATAAAAATGTAAAATTAAACATTCTATATTTATGAATATTTATATGCAACTATACTTAAGTGATCTGATGAAGAAAAGGCTGAAAATGTCATTTCGTTTTGTTACGCAAGTTTTTAAGAAAAAAAAAAATTTTTTCAGGACTCCCATCCAAAAGCTATCTTTAATTATAGTAGCTTTACAATGAATGAATCTGGATCTCCAGATTTACAAAAATCGCACAGTTAATATTATTTATATTATTATAAAACATCCCTTTTTGTTGTATACCAGGATAAATACTTCAATAGAGCCCAGGAACTTCCTACGTCCGCCCCCGCGTGCTTTTTCGGTTTTTCTACCCTTTTTTCGCTTTTGTTTATGCAATATGTTAAGTACAGCAACAGGATGATTCCTATAAATTGGATTCCTTAATCATCCGTTACAATAAAGAAAGTTAATGGTCCTTCTTTTCTTAAAATACACCATTTAACCTTAAGGTTTATATTAGAGATACCTTGTATATTTGGGTTTTCGAAGTCTCAGCAGAATTTTGCATTCTTTTCACTTTTCAAAATGCATTTTTACTCACTTATTATTATAACAGCTTATACTGGGATCTAGTTCATTCTCTAAATGTAGAATATTACCTAATGTAAAGATGATTAAGTCTTTATTTAATATTGCCTCTTCTGATAACTTGATGTCTTTTTCCTTAAGACATTGCAAATTACGTTATTGAGTGGTTTTTAATTAACTTATTCAAATGATATATTTTGATGCTTCTTTCTTTGTGGAGAACATTGGTCTTTTATAAACCTCGAAAATCCAGATTCTCTTTTTACAGATCTGTTTTAGAGTACATGTACTATGATTTAAGTTTAAATTGGCATCGTGTTTTAAAAATTATAGCAAAATTTCTAATCTGATTACTTGACATTTTAAATTTCCATATTTTCCCTTTTCCTTCGCTTACATTAACCTCCTTTTTTTGGCGTTCTCGCCTGAGGGACAACCATGGTTACACTAGTTTGATACAATTATTAAATGTAAAATTAAATTAATGTTATAAAATACATTCTGTTGAGAAGATAAGAAAATGTAATAAGAAAATCATCCAAAAAAAGTTGCTTCCCATAATAAAATAAGTTCATCGTCATCTTCAGCATGCAAGCTCTTTCTCCAACTTTTTACATTGAAGGAAAACACTTTTCCACATAAAGTTTGATATGGAATTTGCACGAATGTAAATTTTGATGACAAGATCATCTTTTTCACCGTGATATTGAGAATAAATAGATAAATAATTTAAAATGTAATCTCATATCAAGGGAAATGTGGAAAAGTGCTTTCCTTCTGTTTTTTTCTTAGCCTATTATTATCCACAGTTATTCAGTGTCTTAATTTGTATGAGAACTTCCTTTTATATTTTTTACGACATTTTAAGTTTTTATGACATTTCATCAACATTTTAATTTTAAGACCAATTTCTTCATTTATTTGTGGAAGAATTTTTAACAACTATTTTCAGTATATTTTCTACTTAAAGATACTTATTTACAAATTACCCTTGAAACAGTATTAAATGCTTGTGTATATTTTATTTTCCTGTTATGATTATGATTAGATTATTTTCATCAAGAGTTTACATACAATTTTAAAAAAATTATTCTATGAAAAGAAATGTTTTTGACTAGTTTTTGTTCTCCAAAATAAGGGGCATTGCATAAAGCACTTTAGGTTCGGAAAATTAATTTAAGTTTTAAATTGAATTACTTTAAAAAAAAAAAACGAATATTATTAAAAAATTTAATTTTCTGAACTCGTTAAGAACTGCATTCATCTTAACGAGGTTCTTTCTTGCCGAGCTCATCATTGGAGTAAATTGGTTCTTCGTTAATTGGAAACAAATTGCCTCGAGATAAGGTGGAGTTCACCAAAAAATCCCCATCCCTTCATTTTCATTTTTTTTTTAACTCTACTTTCTTTAATCATTCTCCTTTTTTTTTCTTTCCTTTCTCTTCCATAGCTTTGTCGAAGGATCTACAGAAGGCGATCGCCATCGACGAGTTTTCGCTGGGCGTCCGTGACGGTCATTCCCGGCGGCGAGGGCGGGACCTCCAGCGGCTCCTCACTGTCGAGTTCACGGGCACCTTACACGCCTTCGCACTCGAAATCGAAAGACAGGCCGGACGGGGTGAGTTATCCAAGTTTAACGATATTTAAAAACAAAGCAAGGAAAAAAAAATGAAAACAAGCGACCTCTTCTCTCATCTCATTAAAGCTGAAGGAGACAATTGTATAATTAGCTTAATGACCTCACACTTGTTGGGCGACTCATTGACTCATTGCTCTTTGCCGATACCGAGGGCATTCCGACCATGGAACATAATTGTTCGATTTTTAAAGTTAAGGGCTGGACATTCTTGGTTCTGCACAAGAATAAAATTTCCTTATTCTTCAAATACCAAACATATGAATTCGAATATAGTATGTATACAAATTAAAGAGACGTCGGCATTTCCTGATTAATATATAGAACTTCGCTTTAAGGATTTTATTTAAACAAATTTTTCAAGTGAAATTCTGAAGTATTAATCCGTTCTTATTTCCTTAAATGAGCACCAGATGACTAAAGGGTCTTACGAAAAGTACACCGGAAGATGGGTGGAATGTGAACTATTATGCCTGGCTCGCCTACAGAAAAGAATATCCTTCTTCATAATAAATAGTCCGAATTTTAGTTTTTTATGAATGAATTATTTGTACTGGCCTTCATTTCAGCAGTAATATAAATGGTCTCGTAAAAAAAAAAAAAAAAAAAAATTCTTGTCAGGTTTCTTGCCATTAGCAAACTTTTTCTTTTTCTTTAAATCTCATACCCAGATGTGAATGTTTAAAGCAATAAAAGGCTCCCACGTAAATAACATAACCCACAGACACACAGGCAGACATTGGAAGACTCGCAAACACCTACACATATTACTAAAAATAGCTCTTCCTTTGAAGAGTTTCTCTCTTTTTTTGTTTCTAATTTCCGTTTACGAAATTCCATACTTGTGCATAAATTATGAATGATTCGTTGAATGCTGTCCAATTTATTAGGCGTGTGATTTTTGCGGGGAGAAATGCTTCTAAAGGGCTTAATTAGGAAGTATGTTTGAATTACGGATTTCTTTCTTTCTTTAATTGAGTTTGAGTTAAGAGAGCAAAGTTCATTTACATTAAGGTTCATTGAGTCGAAACCTAATTCACATTCCTTTAAACGTAAAGCAACCTGTCATCCAATGCCAAAAGGTCGAGAGATTCTTAACTTGATGGAAAGCCTAACACCAACAGTCCCATGCTTATGTAAAATGGCTAGCTGATATGCCCGGCGTTGCTCGGTCTGTTTGTTTGATGAAATTTTGCAAAATCTGAATTTGAATATAAATAAGAACACATGAAAAATCCTTATTAAATATATATTCACTTTGGAAAAACTAAAAGAATTCTTTAAAATGCTCGCACCGAATTTTGTGTCTAAGTGGGTTTGCCCAGGAAAATTCGACATTGCATCCTTAATATTTTAGAATATCAAAGAAAGACTATGAATATTGAATTATTTCTATCTATTCTTCATAGATGGGTTGAGAGAGTTGAGGAACTGTTTACAGCCTCATCAATATCCCTCATCAACATGTAACCGTTTCAATAGAGTTGCAATCAGTCACAGAGCGTGGAATCATAACCTGAATGTTTTTGTTTATATTGACAACGTTAGTTTTAACAGCAAGGATTACCCTCTCACACATTCAGTTGAGATCTTTATAATTTTCTAACACGTTTAGATATTATTTCTTGTAAATTTCCAGTTTTGTCTACTTTGGGGGTTCAATGCTTCATTTTATCTACTTTTGAATTCAATGCTTCACTTGTGTACATAGAAGAAAAGAACTCTACCGATTTTGGATTGGGATCGATTAAAAGTCTTAGGGAAGAAAATATTTGGGAAGATGATATACATTCAAATAAATACCGGAATGATAAACATTCGGTAAAAAACACGCGTATGACTTATATGACTGAGGTGACATTTGACATCGAAAAAGGGTTACTGTTTTGTGCATTATTTATTGCATCTGATAATTAAACCTTCATTTTGCCTATTTTTAGTTCAAATACTTTAATTGTGTACATAGAAAAAACGAATTTACCGATTTTGGATTGGGATCAACTAAGAATTTCCTGGAAGCTTTAAAGTCACAGGGAAAGAAATATTTGGAAAGGTGATATTTACATTCAGTACTCAAACAGAAGATATTAAGACAACTGAAGAAACTTCTTCAAACATATCGTAATAACAAATAGAAAAGGGAAGGAAAAATGCCGAAACAGGGAAGGGTTCCTTGGTTCGTGTCCAGGTCGCGGCATTTTCCTTCCCTTTTCTATTTGTTATTACGATACATTCAGTACTTTAGGAAAAAAACTACCAAAAACTTCATTAAAAGCTATTTGGAGAACTTTCCCGTGAAAAACTATCAAAATCTTGATTTTTTTTATTACATTTGGATCCAATACGTCCATCCAGGGCCTATATGGCCAGAGGCTGGCGAGTTGGGTCCCTGGATGGACCCGGATTGATGACTGCTGTATGATGGTCGCAGCAGCCGGGGAGGGGGGTGAAGAATTGTGCCTCACTGATGGTTACCCATCCAGTGACTAGCCGTGCCTGGTGTTGCTTAACTTCACAGAACTTGTGTGCTCAGTGGAACCCATATTTTGAGTTGAAATATTTGAGAAGGTGATATACGTATACATTCAGCCAAATAAATACTGGGAATTTTTAAAAAGCACGCTATGAAAAATATGAAAAAAAAATTTTTTCTGAATTTATCAAGTAGAGTTTTACAGTTGTTAGCTTTGTTAGCCAACTTTTCTATGCTCTGTAATTTTTAAAATGGATAAAAATATCAAGCAAAGAATTTGCCTCAAATTTTGCGTTGCCAACGAAATTTCTTGTGTTGAAGCATTAGAAAAGGTCAGATTTGTGGACGAACAAAATTTGGATTTTGCAAGGGTCGAAAATGCACTGTACCTTTCATCGATCAAAATGTCATCGACTGAGCACCGTATTCGCCAGATATGGTCCCGTGTGACTTTTTCTTGTTCTCCAAACTGAAATGACCATTTCGTGGAAGAAATTTTGAATCTATTGAAGCCATAAAACAAAATTCGCGAAAGTGGTGAAGGACTTATGTGAAAGTGCCTGTAAGATTTGTTTCAACGACTAGATTATTCCTTGGCATCAGTGTATCGCATAAGATGGGATCTATTTTGAAGGTAACAAAATAAATTTGGACGATTAAACCAATATTTTGTGTTTTATTGAACAATTCCTGGTATTTATTTGACTGATGGTATCCTAACAAACTCGTAATTTCGCTTTTGGTATTTATTTTCGTAATCCAATCAATAACACTCTGCTTTATATTAATTTCGTCATCTTTCTTCACTGTCCCTTTGCCGTCGTTCTCTTCTTGTCGATTCGACTCACGTGGGTCGTATGGAATGAAAAAAAAAAAAAGATTTGTTCGAAAGGAACCCGTGTTTGCTCAAAAAGGTAAACATCTTCTAAAGGTGGGATGGGTCGAATGGGGGGAGAGAGGGTTAAATGAAGGTCTGAGGACGAAGTTCATCCCCTGTCGTCCAAATCCTTGACCGGAATATGTCCAGGGAGAGGCCGATGTGATTCGGTCATTCCACCGCTGCCGAGCTGTCTTCTCACCTTGACCCGGGAGCGGTAAAAGTGTTGCCTCATTTTACCTGGGCAAATTATTTGCTCATTCTACCTGAGACAGGTTTCTTTCTCTTTCAGTTGATCATTATAATGACCGAGGTTTGTTTTAATTGAACAGCTCTTCTGTTTGCTTAAAACTGATCGTGCTTACAGTTAATATAATAAAATAAACGAATGGGAGTTTGAAAACTCTCGGAGTTTGTTTGAATAAATCAACATTCTTAAGTATGTGTTTGTGATATTCAAATGAATTTTAGAGGTAGTCGGTAGGTTACGTTTCTTTTTTATTCACTTTGTAATCCAATGGAATCGATTATGGAAGCAGGGACTCAACCTCGAAAGTGCGCATTCAGTTAGCTAATCAGCTTTCAGGAAAAAAAAAATACTACCAACTAAATTAAAAAAAAAATAATAATAATAATAATGGGAAGAACGTGAATTTTCTATCATTTAATCTTATAGTCCATTCATAATTCCCAGTCAAGTCAGAGTTGAACTTGGAAGGCCACCCGATCGATTTCTAATCCGGGATCATCTTTTTTTTATTTTTGGCTTTTCCCTTCGTCAATATTGCTCGTTCATGACCTTCAATGGTTCGCGATTGGTCTCAACCAATTTAACAAATGGTTTTCTATAATAATGTCTCGTGGTCTTTTGGCCAGGAGCCATGCATGCATGGGGTCGAGTGAAGGGAGCTCTTTTATTTGCCTTTTGGGTTTCCAGGACTCCATTTGATCTTGCCAATCAAATTAATGGAAAACCGCACACAAGTTCAAGGCATGGAAATCGTTCCGTAATCGAGTTCCTTTTGTTTTTCCGATGTCGTTCTATTGACCGAAATTGGTTAAGGAAATCGATTGCATTTCGATGTAATGAAGACTGTGAGCGATTCCAAAAATTACATCACTCTCGCTCGTAAATCATTAGAATAATTATCTTCCTGGTTCCACGTGTCGGAGTAATTCTCTCCCTCCGGACATTCTTTGCTTTTTTCCTTTCATTTCTTCTGCTTCTTCCTTCTTGATACGTCGTCATTAAAGATTATAAATTAATTGCTCGATAATGAAATTAAAAACGGTTATGCGTATCAAACGGTTAATAGGTGAATTCATCTTGGAGGAGGTCAGAGCATAGGTTCTCCAAAAGACAAGACCATAAACTGTGTCAATTAATAGAATGTACAAAACACAAAGTTTCCAGGTAGTAAAGACATTCTTGGAACTTTCTGAAAAAAGATTAAAACCGATGTGACCGATTCACATTCCAAATCCGTAAATATTTTTCTGGATAGGAAATTAAAATTGGCATTGAACTCAGTTCTAGTCAGAAACTGAAGAATAACAACTGACATATACAAAAAAGTTAACAATTGTAACATCGCAAATTATTATTATTATTATTATTATTATTATTATTATTATTATTATTATTATTATTA
>JAHWFO010081140.1:145680-196968 GCA_023313115.1 Rhysida immarginata | reverse complement strand
TATTATTATTATTATTATTATTATTATTATTATTATTATTATTATTAAAGTAACCACATTCCACAGGAATGCAATCGTCCTAAAAATTAATGTAGTATCACCTGTATGCTATAACACGGATCTTTTGTATGGCCCAGTACAATTAATATTCATATAAATCGACTGAGAGTAGCTTAATCAATAATAATGTTTTAATTAATATTCAAGTTCTATGTCTTGGACATAAGCTTGATTTTGTTCTCCAACGAATTTAACTACTCAAGCTACGACTGTAATGAGGAGCTGCTTAGTGGAAATAGTAACAACACCCAGTCCCATTATCTGTATAAGATTCATTGGAATAGCTTTCCAATTAACATGCTTACTTAATGAATCCTTTCAATAAAGGAAAACTTAATGAATATATTTTTGAAAAACAAGTTTGACATCTTGATATTAGTCTTAGACAAGATGGAGACTTCAGTTTGATTATTTTCTTTTAAGTTACTAACTTTGTTAATTCAACATTTTCCAATTTTTTAATATTTAGAAATTTCTTTTAATGATAATGGGGACAGAAGTATTACTGAAATTCTTCATGCTTTATAATTCCAGTCTACTCTTCTATAACGCAGTATTCTCACAACGCGGTTTCCATATAAAGCCAAAAAGATTAGAGGTTCTCCCTTTTTGGTTGTTCCATTCCTCAGTTTTTGCTTAATTTTTGTTCATATAACGGAACAAAATTGCTACAATACTCATAAAAGGACAGTCAAAACTTGATTTCTATATTAGTCTTTATATGTAGCATGTATTTTTCTATTACACTTTTATGAAAAATATTACACTTAAATATTATTACAAAATAATGGAGAATTTTTTTTCATGCATTGCAATTGTTCAGTTTCAGTTATTAAGGAATTCTCCTGTAATAATTGAACCACGCAATATTAAAACAGATGGTACAAGCAGCTTGACGATATTATGGAGGTCGTGAGTTTTGCATGCCTTTGTTTATCCAATTTCGTCGCAAAACTGCCTATATAACGCGGTTTCCATATAACGCGGTTCGAATTATCTATTATTGTACCAATTCTAAGTATGATAATGCGGTTTCCATATAACTCGTTACTAAATAATTTGGTTATTTGTTGTTGTTTTTTTTTACTAATACTGAGATTATTATAAAACTGTACGAATTAACCTGGCTTGTATGTACTGTTTCTAAGTTTTTTTTATAACGCGGTTTCCATATAACACAGTACGAACGACTATAATAATTAAAAAGTATTCAAGCCCAACGTTTTAATAAATTAATAGCATTAATAGAAATAAATCCTCAACACGAAAATAACTTAAATTTTAATTAATAATTTAAAATTTAATTAAATATAAAATTCTCTCAATTAGAAAATCATTATAAGAACGAATATTTTAACAATATACTGTCTCAACTAATAACTTTAAGTATATTTAACTTTTCATTATATCTCATCAAAAATTCAATAAAGACGCAGATCTTGCATACAAAATGAAGCCCTAGTGCGAAGCCACATAGCCACATCGTACACGCTTCTTCTGGCTACTGGGATTATTTCACGCTCACATACAAGAGCCTCACAAAATTGAGTATAAACCCCCACTTATACAGGCAAGAAAGCCGTACTCTCAAAAACCTGTCTTATAATAAAAAAATTCTTAACCAGGTATTAATGCTTCCATTTATATATAACTTTCTCTTCCCCTCTGTTGAGTTTCTTGGCCTTGGCGCTATTTTGGGGCCGCCTTTGGAAACTTCGCTTCCGGACTTGATCCGAGCTTATTTTTTTTTTCAAACCAGCGATAATAGTTTGAAAAAAGGAGTCTAGTTTTGTTGAATTACTATTACTAATTTGAGGCGTAATAATAATAATTTGAGGCATAAATATTTCGACTGGTTAATAACTTTTTTTCTGTATTTGAACCCCTTGGGCTTGACTCTCTTCTGAGTTCTTCTGGGACTTGGCTATCAGACTTGATCCCAGTTTGGTTTTTCCAAATCAGCACATGATAGCGATGTAAAAATATTCGATTATTGATATTACTTTATTAAGAAGACTATGCGGCATAGAGCCATGATATTTTCGATATGTTTTCGAAAGTTAGGGAGCTTCCATAAACTAAGTGGCTCGGTCAATGAGGGTGGTTCGGTAAAGAGCTACGCTGGGCTACATGAGAAAAGGGGGGGGGGGGGTCCGAGCTCAAGCTACGCATTTGTCATTCATTGTATTTGACACACTTAAATGTGATACACAAGAGCATATAGAAATTTATTTCCATGAAGATGATGTCGCTCTACCTGAAAGCGAGCCTGGCTGTATTTGAGCAAGATGTTTTCCCAGTGATTAATAATTTACAAGAGATGCTCGTGTCATCAGTTGCTGGCTCGAATGTTTATAATTATTAAAAAAAGAACATACAGCAAACATCGGTCATGTTCATTATATTAATGATAGTTTTTTTATGATTTTAATTATAGTTCTTGCAACAGAACACAGAAACAAAGAACAAATCTTATGACGCTGTGGGCGTAATCATAGAGATGGAAGGAACCAGAACCACTATTCCACAAAATAACCAATTAAGTGTAAATGATGTATACATTTATAACACCCTTAATCCCTCCCTCCACAACAGAAAACATCACAAATGTCTTCTGGAATCAATATGGAAAAAACTATGTTCCACTCGGGGGGGGGGGGGGGGGTTAAGGCAAAAAATGGCTAAATAAAATGAAGGGGGGTTCAAAAGAGCACATTCGTGGTTTCATTTCGGCCCACGTGGTTTATGAAAGCTCCGTTAGCTTGACATCGAAAATCAATCATAAGACTGAGTGATTATTCTCCGTTGCACGCCATGTAATAATGATTATTTCTGCATTGTTTCCCTGAAGAGTCATATCCTTTTGTATCTCGTTTCAAGTTTTAAAAATATGCTCGTTTAAATATTTCTTAGCAACATCAGCTATGAAATATTTCTTGCCCTACTACAAAAAATTTAACAACATTACATAAAATTACAGGCGTTTTTATGAGGATTGTTGTTCATGTTGTATTCTCGTAGAATATTTTATCATATTTTTTTCAAAGTAAACAATAATGAGGCCAATAAACCTGATTAAAATTAAGGAAATCGCATATGTTAAAGCCAATATCCTTTAAAGATTATTAAAGTTCTCAATGCTTTAATGACGGGAAACCATTTTATTTCATTATCCATAAAAAAAATCCTTTCGTAGGCTTTGTTGAGTTGTTTCGACAAGTAAAAGGTTACGGGTTCATTATCATTTTGATATCAACGAGGAAAATAAAAAGAAATTCAAGCCCATTTCATTGTGTCAATGTCAACAGTTTTGCTTTAATAACGAGGGCGCCAGAAGTTTTCACAAAGGCGTTGACCATCTCTTCCTCTGGCATTTTCAGTTGTTTCCAAGCAGAAATGGAGTTTGGGGGTGAAGGTAGGGGGCGAGTAAATCGCAGTTGAATATTTGAAGAGGATGAACCGTCGTTTGCAACCTCCAGACGCTGGACGAACGTTGGCGAATTCGAGGAAAAGTCGTTGGGAAGGGAAACAGAGGAGTCCGTGGGCT
Source organism: Rhysida immarginata (assembly GCA_023313115.1). Lineage (NCBI taxonomy): Eukaryota > Metazoa > Arthropoda > Chilopoda > Scolopendromorpha > Scolopendridae > Rhysida > Rhysida immarginata. Next base: position 193,361 of record JAHWFO010081140.1, on the reverse strand, counting down.
TGGACATACGGAAGGCCTTTAGAATAGCATCACTCATCACCCTACTCTCGTGACAAATTGAGACAAGTTTCGAATTTACGGAAGGCCTTGCCCTTAAACATCACATTGACGCGTGTCACTCGTCGGTTCCTTCTTGTCAAAGCGGAACTTTGGTTTCATTCATCTCTCTGCTCTCGAGTTCTTTCTACTCATTCTCTTGAGTCAGATTTCTATTTTTTTTTAACCAGAAAGAAATTTAAATCTGATAACGATTAACACAAATCGTCACAAATATTCGGACCTTATGCTTGCGTATAAAAATTTTGGGTAAATTTATTTTTAAAGCAAATGAACCAAGGAAATATTAAATAACAAACAACGTTTAAAGCGACTTGTTTATATTTCTCCCATTCTATCTATCGTCCACGTTCGTTTCAAAATTGAAGGGCTCATTGGAAAAGAGCACATGCCATATATTAATGAATATTGAGTTTTTGATAAAGAAAGACAGCTCCAGCCATCTAGGGTCTCTTTAATGAACTCTAGTACAATGGCATATGTCTATTTCCCAATACAAGCAGTCTGAATATCTATCAGGTTTTGACTGTAACAGACTTTCAGTGGAACAGAGGCACATGCCACCGGTCTACTATTGGTAAACAGTCATATTCTTTTATTGGTTGGCTTCTCTGAAAGCAACCAATCAGAATCAAATATTCTCACCAACAAAATGAAAACTTTGTGAAAGAGGTTCTTCTAAAAAAAAAAAACAAAAAAAAATGGACAACCTCCTAATCTAGGAAACTGCATCCTTCCTATGAAGTATCCACAAGAAAGAGAAATTAAAGCTGCTAAGTTTCACGACCTTCAAAGTTTCTTGGATTTTATACAACCTGCATATGCTAAATTCTTTCATTCTCTAAGTGTAGTGACCATGCAGCCTGAAAATATCGATGAGGAGTTGGAGATGTAGAAAATTATGTAATATGTGAATTAACAGACACAAATGGCTTATTTCTGGGCTTTTGTATCATCAATTTTGTGTATTGTTCCATTCATTTTATTATTATTTTTTTTTAAATAATGGTCCTACAAGATATACAAAAATATCTTGAAAGAAAGGGACAGATAACGAATCTTCATGTTAGTATGTTTTGAAATGTGTTCAAATATGTCTTAATTACATATATTCTCTGCCAATATTTGATAGTTTAATCATAATATTATTTATTTTTATTATCAGTTCAGACATTAAAGACAAGTTTATAAGATTGTTGAGAATACATGTTTTTTGTTTAAAACCGCTTTCCTGTAAAAACATGTTTTTTTGGCATATGCTCCTTTTCCACTGAGTCCCTCAATTGATTAATCTATCAAGAGTAAAAAGTCGTCCGCTTTTCCACAAAAGGTTTATTAGGCACGGATATGCATATTTGACTGACAATATGCATATCCATGCGTAATAAATCTTTCGTGGAAAAGCGATCGACTTTTTATTCATGAAGCTTAACATCCACAACTTCACAGGTAATTTTATTTTAATTATTGATCAATCCCTATGATTCATAGATATAGACACCAACTGAGGATATAAGTCAGTAGTAGAAACAATGAAACCTTTTGTGTGTACATGTGGTTTCACTATTTTTACTATTGATCTTTGATTCATGTTCGAATGTCGCCAGACAATTTGGTCGGTTAGATATGGTACACATTTTACAAATCAATACTGCATACTATATTCTTCCACGTCGAAATACGAGAAGGTTTATTCATAACATGTGTCCTGAAATTATTATTTATTATAAAATTCAAAATTCATGAGGAGGGACAAAGGTTGAAGCGACCTGTCTGGGTGCCTCAAACAAGATGAGAAATAAACAAAAACAATAACAACAGCAGCAACCAAAAAAGAAAAAAAGAGCAAATTATAACAAATAAAAGAAAACGTTTAAGTAACCGTTTAAATGTACAAAGCTACTTATAAATAGATATGGAAGCAGGTAAAGAAGCCCACAGTTTAGGACCAGCAACAAATAGAGAGCAAACGAAGGTAAAATGGAATTGTAGTGGTAGCTATTTTTTAAGTATGGATTTTCACCCATAACCAGCGCTTTAATGGAATCAGCGTTAGCGATCTCTTAACTAAACAAAAAATCTTATTAAAAAAAATCATCTAATCGGCAAAATACGGAGTGAAGTAAATAAGTAGATATTGTGATAATTGAAGAAGCATTCCAAGAAACCATTTCTGGATCGGATCATTAGGCGGAAGGCTATTTATATTATAATTCCTTGTAGCACTTCAAAACACTATACAGTAACATAGGTTGGAGTAAACCACAACAAACTGAAGGTCAATCAATACTTGCTGAGGAAGAAAGTTGTTATATGACTGAGATGGAAAGACAAGGAACATGTTCAATCTACATAAGGCCGTGAGTTAACCACAGGCTGATGTATTGAAATTTAGTTACCAAGGAAATGCGAACAAAATCTAACTAAATTATAAGCTAGTTGCATTGGTAAAAATAACAAAAACATTTACTATAATTTAGAATAAGAAAATTAGTTCGAATCCAGGAAATAGGCACAGTTGACTAAAGAACTTAAGTTTGAGTAATCTTTACGAGAAACTTATTACGCCACGTAACTGGTATAGGAAAGTAAATTTTGGAATAGAGGAATAAAATATACACGTATTAGGAAAAAATATAAATAAATTAATTTTATAGAATTAAGCTAGACGAACAAGGAGAAAAATGCAGAATTCTTCAGAGCGTTTTCCATATGTTAAAGTATTTTTCCATTTTCAAAAAGAATGTGAGAGAAGATCTTGAAAAAATATCGACGTCACTTTTTTCATTTGCAATTCCTGTGATAATATCTAGTCTGATGACACCGACAGCTGAAGATTTATTCATTTTTTTCTTCTTTAAATATATGAATGTCGGAAGAAGGAGCGAAGGATTTGCCTAATCTTTCAGCAAAGTGAGGAATTCCGACGGGGTGAAGAAGCTTCGCTTAATGGCAAAAACAGGTGGAGGAGGGAATTTTTCATCGTGTCCAATTAGATTCCCATTTGGTGGAATTGTCAAAAACTCTCTGATCGTTGGCGTCATAATTTTTTTTTTGTCGTGGGAATCTGCTGGCGAAACGAGTGACGTCGATCGCGCTACCGAGAACTCGACAGTAACACGATCCTTCCAAATTAAGACCAATTCAAGCGTTTTAGAAATGAATCCTTCGAAGGAATATACTGAAGCTTTTAGCTTTTAAGATTACGAATTAATTTATTCCAATTTTGTAACTATTTTCTAGAAGCCTAGATTGAGATTTTTTTAAATTGAAATTATCGTTTACTCTCTTCTTGATACGATTGCCGTTTCCATGCATTCAATTTGTTTTTAAAAACTCCACTCATCGAGACGGAGCCTATTCCATTTCAATTTTATGCCCAGGAAGGAAAATTTAAAAAAAAAAAAAAAGAAAGTTTGCGAATGTTCCGTTTCAGGAAGTTCAATTTAATTAGAGAGCAATCGATGACACATTGGAGATTTCCTTTTTGTCACATTTGCATTGTGGGAAAAAAATTCACGGACAATTTACTAAAAAAAAAAAAAAAAATCGTCGCTTCCTCCTATAGTAACTGTCAATCAAATGTCTCGTGGGTTATTTGCAATGTTACAGACCCTATTTTTATTGAGTAACCGTTACGTGTCAGATCGAAAGCAGAACTGATGGCGTTTTAAATGAGCATATAGGAATCTAATTCTTTGATGATCTAATAGCACTTGTAATAGGAGATCCTAAAAGAGGCTTCATTAACAAGAGGGCCGGAGAATTTGGCGAACATCACACTTAACAACGTTTGATATTGCATGGAATTTTTTCTGGCTACTTTGCTTTTTATTAGCCATTAATTTTCAACGTTTAAAGCGACCAAAATTTCAAAGTGAAAAGTTTTAAATCCAAAAGATTTCAGTCCAAGTTATAAATTCGGATAAACAGAGAGCCCATTACGTTTTGAATCTAAATATAAAGTTACTTTATGATAATAATAAAAATCTCATTATTGTTTTGGTCTTCGCAAATTATAATTTAACTGTCTCCATAGGACGTTTATATAAACTGCATTTAATAAAACAGTAATAATAAAAAAACATTAATTTATTTTATTAAATTCTTCTATTGCCATAAATGTTTGTATTGAACGCCATTTTCTATCATCGCTTTTACAAAATCTATCATCTCTGGTGCAGACTTAATTGTATCGTCAGTTTTTCAGAATATAACAAACGGAAAAGACTACTTTATAACAGCTTATTGGTAAACCTATAAAGTAACGTTCCCAAGATGGCGGAGGTCGGGAGGGCATCTATATAATTTTAAGTAACTTTATTTATTTTATATATATTACTTATAAAATTGTTTATTCAGACTCAGAAATAGTTCGTTCACATTTCCCATCACTGCATTATTGCCAATTTGAATACCTTAAGCTTAAATTTCATCTTTTTTTTAATCGAATCAAACAAACGGTAATGCTTTAATAAAAACAGCTAATACTTTATAGTTAGTATTTGCTCCCTTCGGAAAACTGAAAAAAAAACTTGTTAATACATATTTTAAACAAAATTCATGTCTGGGAGCTATCACTGTTTCTTACAATATCGCTCCACGATTGCTCCTATTCAGTTGCAAGCTTGGCGGTGACCTTGAAATATTTAATTTTTTTTTTTTAAAATTCGAAAACTCTCAAAAAGCAATCACGTTATACAAAAATAAGCCTTCCCCCCCTTTTATTTTCGTAACTGAAGTAAATATGTCAATTTTGATGAATCCAATGAATAGGAAATGGTGGTGCACTTTTCATCATCCCAAATATGTAAATTAGGACACATTCAAATCCTATCTTAAAAACCGTAACAGATACACGAAAAATTCCAATTGAAGACTTGTTCAGCATGGAATTCCGAACAAAAAAATTTTCCAAAATCCGATGAACGGATCACCAATAATCACAATCCAAAGCAAAAGATCATGTTGACCATTTCAGGAAAAGTGTAGCTTGCCATCCTGGAATTGTTCTGTCTTCTGTATGCTGGCATATGCCTTTTATTTGCTTTTAGTGAATGTTATTATGGTAATTTTTGGTTAATTTCTTGATTTGCATGTTGAACATTCAAATGTCTTTGTGAAGTGCAAAGGGAGGTAACTAATAAATTCAACATGTGATTGTTGGTGATCCGTTCATCGGATTTTGGAAATGTTTTTTTTGTTTCGTTCGGAATTCCATGCTGAATAAGCCTTCAATTGGAATTCTTCGTGTATCTGTTACGGTTTTTAAGATAGGATTTGAATGTGTCCTAATTTGCATATTTGGGATGATGAAAAGTGCACCATAGGATAGGACATCCACAACTAGTGCATTGGATTCATCAAAATTGGCATGTTTGCTTGAGTTACGCAAATAAAAAGGAGGGGCCCATTTTTGTATCCACCCTGTATGAATAGAAACCAACCAAACACTGTGGATAAAAATAATAATAAGCCAAATAGAACTTCTTGTTCATAAGCTGTGATAATAAATTTATACTATATTGTGGACAAGAGGTTTTATTTGGCTTATTATTACATTATATGAAGTGAAATCCAATAAAGGCCATGGATTCCACAATCTGCAACAAAATTATTAATATAGATGAACATGTTTTGGTATTTCACCATCATTACCCATTACAAGAAGTGAAACAACAGGCAAAAGAGAAAAGACTTTGTCAAAAGTTTAAGGGAGCTCTCGGCCATGATGACGTATACAAAACAAAAATGAAAAGAAAAAACAACTTTTAATTCCGAATTAAATAAAAATAAAATATAAAACAAAATATTGACAAGGATATCAAAATTACGTTGATACTAAAATTTACAATATTAAACTAAATTTACTTCGTTCAAAAAAAGGAAATTAGCAGACGAAAAAAAAAAAAGGTGATTTAGTTTCGAATCTGCATCCAAAGCATTGAATCATAGATGCAACAGACAAATAAATATTTTATACAGTACATAAAACTTTTATTTATTTATTTATCAATGAACGAGTCTACAGAATCATGTACATCGGTAATGCAGTCAACCGTTGACAACGAGACCCCTGAAACGGCCAGTCTACTGATGAAAATAGGTGAGCAGATTGGGGAGGGACGTTGGAAGCGCTTCGTTTATGTGAAGCGAGTCACGAAGTAACAATTCCTCCCTCTTCCCCTTCCCACCCATTTTCATCAATGGACTGGTCGCTCCAGGGGTCTCGTTATCAACGGTTGACTGTACTAAATAAGGGCTTATAATAACTGAAGTATGAAATATAAGCACGGGTATCGAGTCTCTTTTATAGACCTTGATGTCGAGTAAATACAGGGGCGTCTCCTTACAAGCGAATGTGGGACAACTAACACGGCACATGCAAGCTTTTCGTGGTATCTAAAATCACAAAACGAGTGTATTTTGTATGACGAAAAATTAAAATTATTGCATCATCCATAATGATTACTGCATCACCCGTAACGCTTTTTTAGGTCGGAACATTATTCTTAACTATAGAGAGGAAGGAATCTGTGGAAATAAATTAAGGACTTCAAAGCGCACAGAAATTCAACAAGCGCAAAAATTATAAAAATAAGATGAGGGGGGGGTTCTAGAAATTTTGGCGTCGACTACAAAGGTCATTTTGCGCCTTTTACACAAGTTATAACAGTACGCAGCCCGGGACAAACACAACCATCCATGCCCACGGCGGGATTCGAACCCGCGGCCAGGCGGACTCGAGAACTAGAAAGCCTACGCCCTAGCCCTCTCGGCCACCTGGCCGGCTAAAAATAAGATGAAGACTTCAAAAAACAACAAAAGATCTAAACGTTTCAAAATAATAAATTATGAATTAAATTGTGAGTAATAAAAAGCTTATTTTAATGGAAAAGAGTTTATTCCAATACACAAGGATTCATTATTCTTCATTCAAAACACTGAAAGCAAAACATTAGGCCGTTATACGAATTGGCTAGGTAAGACACCGAAGAATAGTAGGGAGGTATCTGTTACCACATTTTCAATATACATATTTCATAATATCTCTGTAGTAAAGATTTAAATAAAAATTGTTCCGACAACAATGGTCAGGTGACATCTTAGTTCTGGCGTGTGCTTCAAGCCGGCGCCAACGATACTTAAACGTGCAATAACAATGCAAAACTGTTTCCGTAACGCTTTTTGGTGTCGTTTTTTGTAGAATGATGTCCAGCCTTAAAAAAAATGAACGATAACGAAACGAAAGCAACGAAAAAGAATAAACATGTCGTAACCACCGAGAGAGAAGGCCTCCGCAATGAAACGTAATACACTGTTACATCATCATAGATAGGGCAAATTTAGGGCTTATTATTGGTAGAAATACCAATAGTAATGCCCTATCTATGATGATATAACAATGTATTACGTTTCATTGCGGAGCCCTTCTCTCTTGTAGATCTGGTCTTCACATAACCGTGAAATTTCTTGAAGCCATTATTAATTTAAATGTTGTTATGGCTGTAATTCTAAGACGATAGAAATACTCGAGAACGTGGAGATCCAACTTGTAAAATCCGCCGAGAGAAATAAATTTTAAAAATTCACAAAAAAAATTCTCCCTCCATTGTTTGAATGAAGATAAAAGACTAAGGGAGAAGGACAAACACAGCCGGGATTCGAGCCTGGGACCATCTTTCCTCATGTTTTGAACACAGTCTCGCTACTAAGTGAAACCTACCGTTAGGAAGAAAGTGGCAATAAAAACTGTTTTTTCTAATATGCAGATGCACAGAAAACTAATCACACAAAGTATTATTATTATTATTTTTGTGAATGCCGTTCAAGTAAATATTATATTACTTTTGACATCAATTTCTCTTAAACTTTAAGAACAGAGTCGACATAAGATGAAACAAGGTGAAACTTAAAACAATATTTTTGGCTAATTTATATAAATAAAGCATGATTAAATATGTTCATATGGGATTTCATAAATCAAACAAGAGTTTGGCTAATTTACATTACCTGTTAAGATATTCCATTCAGTTCCATTGCATTGCTGGAAACGCCATCCCAAATCAATTTCAAAAAAATCGCAATATTTATTGAAAATGAAAAGAATTATTTAAAATTGGCATACGACTTTATAAATTAATGTATAGCAACCTATGAAGGTGGATTGAATATGACAAGCAAATTACTGGAGCGGTGAATTGATTAACGTTTCGAGAGAATTTCGCAAGCTCTTGGAACATGAAATTACCTTAATGGAGAGGGGTGGCCGAAAGGTAATGATGTCAATAGACACGAACACTCCATGCCCCCTTTTACTAACGTTTTTTAAGTTTTTATTATAATTTTTTTAAAAACATTTAGGTTTTTGCTTCGTTTACTTTCTTTTATGGTTTGGGTGGCCTTGCGTTTCCTGCACTCGTAAAATTGTAAAAGGAGATCGGTTACGAACGAAGGGGGAAAAATGATACATCCCGCTCTTGTTTTGTATTTTAATTTTTAATATCTCTAACGAGATAAAATACATTTGTTTATTTAAAAAAAAAGGCAAAACCAATTTAATAATCAATTTAATGCGCACGGTAATTCGTCTCAATGGCGTTTTAAATAGTAAATGTCAAATGTTGATTTACGTAAATTCAGTTGAGCATTCTACTACTATAAATTTAAAAGGGTTTTTTTTTTCAAACTAAATTAACAACGTTAACTATTATTACTATTATTTATATTAGAGAAAGAAATGAGATGGTTATTTTTTTGAATTTTTTCCGCGGCTCATTATTATTTCATTTCAAAACGAACTCGACTCTTCTCCTATTTGAAGTCAACAAACGAGCAAATCAGACCTTTTTTCTAATTTAATAATGACTGGCCTACAACATAATTAAACCTTATCCTGCTAATAATGATGATGATAAAGATGACAGTAATGAAAAAGAATGATGAAGATAAAAAAGAGAAGAACAAAAAAGCGACTGTAATTGCTAATAGCGAAGCTGTCCCTGGGACATTTAATTCTTTTTTTCTTCTTCTTCTAATTTAACTCCCTCTCCCACTCTCCGAAGGAACGAGATCAAAAGCAAAACAAGTCCGGGGAAGATTTTAATTTTACAGATAATAAAAACGCTATCGAGTTGCCACTGAAGTGGTCTAATTAAAAATACAAACACACATCATACGGGCTGCTTTTGATTTTGAAAGGCCCCGTGAATTGAGAGACGATTTTAAAAATAAACCATTTCCTCCCTCCCTCCCTCCGCAAAATGTCACATTGACAAATTGTTCCCTTTTTGGTTTTTAACGAGCAAATTATTTGTATCGTTTACTTTTCGATTCCTGTGCGTTTCGATTAGTCGACGTCGCCGGAAGGGAAATCGGAGAGGGCCGCGGCCGCCTCTCGAGTCCGATTTCAAGTCGGCCAACAGACGGGCCTTTTAAAAGTCCTGGGAAAAGGAACACGGGCCAATTAGCACGGAGAGAAAAAATTTCATTTAATTATCATAAGATAAGGCTGTATAGGAATGCAAACTAAGACGTCTTTGTGAGTGATTAAGATAACAGAGAGAGAGGAGAGCAACACTTGATTTACGTGGACCGAGGATAACGCGGTTTGGATTTCGCAATGGGTGGAGATATCTTTTGATGTGGTTTTTGCGAGTAAATTAAAACGCGGGTTACATTCTAAAAATAACTGAGGTAAAACCGACTTCATTTTTAGCACTGTGACTTGTACATTGAGGGAAAAGATATTCTCCGCGAGTTCACATGTTGTGAAAGAATTCATAAACAAATTTCGTATCTTTCATAAATAGAAGAAAATCCATTTAAGGATAGAGAACTTGCTCTGAGTCATTTCGCAGTAAAGGTGGAGTACACGCGAAACAGGTGGCATTAGAGGTCGCAGACTTATCGATTGGAATACAGTCTCCTCAGCTAAAGCGAAATGACGGGGACCGTGAAAAAATCTCGTTATGGAACGATTTACACTATTATTTCCAAAAATTCAATTATCTTCAGCATAGCTTCAGGCTTCACTTTAATTGATATTAATGGCTCATCTGGAGGAGCAAGATGGCTAGATTTTCGGTAGTCTATTATAGCTATAACATACACTGAGCGACCAATTTATTAGAGACACCTCTTACGGAAAATGAATCGGCCTCCCAGTGACACCCAAACAATGGAACAGGCCGAAGCGGTGTATAAAAGGGATGTATTGGATCACAAGTTGCAGTCAGCAGTAGAAGTGGACTGAATATTACCGACTTTGAACGAGGCATGATTGTTGGAGCTCGACGGGCGCAGTTGAGCATTTCGCAAACCGCGAACAGTGTCAAGGGCATTCCGTGAATGGCAGTTATGCCAAAAAACAACCTCCAACAAATACAACTCCAGACGAAACAGGGCCTGGATGAACGAGGCCAACGGCGACTGGCACGAATCATCCACAGCAACAGGACGGGAACAGCCCAACAAATTGCAGCGCAGTTCAATGAGGGAGCATCCCAACCCATTTCGGAGCACACGGTGCGGCGCACTTTGCACCGAGCTGGGTTTAACAACAGGTGGCCGGTACGGGTACCGTCACTGTCACCGCAAAATAGGAAAGCGCGCCTGCTATGGACACACAGGCATCGCCACTGGACACTGGATGAGTGGAAGAAGGTCACCTGGTCCGACAAATCGCGGTTCCTACTTCATCATGCGGATGGCAGACTGCGCATATGGCGCAGACAGCACGAGGCCATGGACCCATCCTGTCAGCAGACAACCGTACAGGCGGGTGGAGGAGGAGTGCTCATCTGGGTTGTCTTCTCTTGGGACACACCGGGTCCTCTGATATCCGTATACACATCCCTGATTCCGACACATTGATGCCGACCAGGTGCACCCATGACTGTGTTCCCTTGTGGTGACGGACAGTTTCAGCAGGACAGTGCTCCCTGTCACCGTGCTCGAATGGTCTTGGACTGGTTCGAGAAACATGACGCGGACTCCCACCTGCTTCAGTGGCCAGCTCGGACGTCCAATCTCAACCCGATCGAGCATTTATGGGATGAAGTGGAGAGAACCATCCGACGCCTTCCCACACTACCGTCCAACCTGCACAAATTACGGGACTCTGTGATGTTGCAACAATATTGCATAAATTAACTGTTAATATAGTTTCGTTCACTATTAGCAAAAAACAATAATAATAATTTCTTGCAAAAACAAAATTCATTAAAAATGATTTCATTGAAATACTGGTGAATTTTGTGAAAACGATTTTTCACTGTAAGGGAATAATTCTAGGCACTTATCCGGTACCGGAAAACCATTTCGTTTTAACAGGAGAGCAGTATATATAGATTTTCAAGTGACACGCCTTATCTATACGTTAATGGGTTGATAAACCACGGCTAGGATGATGATGCTAGGAGATAAGAAAAAGGAATACAAGGGAAGTGGATAAAATAATATGAACAGCAATACATAGAAGTTGAAGCTGTTCGTGTTAGTTACACAGAAATAAGCTTCGATTGTCCACCGCTGATCATATCTTTGTATTTTCCATGTTAGCAGTGGTGCAGTTAAAGTAGCGGTTCTACGACCTGCCGGTCAATAATGGAGTGACATTTCAGTCTTCTAGACTTTCAAGACGGAGCATTGGTCCTCGCTCAGTGGAGCATTTGTAGCTATAACAAAACAACTTATATGAGTGATTACGCAACGCATGGCAAAAGTGCATCGGCGAAATAAATTTGAATTCTAGGCCGAAAAATGGTGGCCAAAATAACAAAATTGCATGATAAGGACTGTGTATCGTGGGTAGACTGACAGCGAGTATGGACTAAACTGGTAAATAAAAAAAATTTATTAAATTTAATGAAAAGGAAATGGAGACAAACGCCTTAACGTAAACGATAAGTTATTCACTGATGTGAGGTGGGAGGTCGGGGCTCCGCGGTGGCCACTTTGCAAGTTCCAGGTTATTGTTCGCTCGACCAATCCACTGGTCAACAACAATTTTGCAACTGGGGAAAATATAGATGTTCTAGACTAATTTGAGAGTGCTGATTCCAAATCTGAACTCCAAATTTCTCTGTCACGTCAGGGTCTCGAGTTCAGATAGAAACTACCAATGTTTAAATTTGACATTAGAGGGTGACAATAAATTATGGCAACGCATTGTGTACAAATTTTTTAATCCAAAAAACGAAAAGTAAAGCAATTGACAACTAATAAATAGAACATGGTCCCTTAGTAATAACATGTTCATTCGATTTCGAAATGGGCTCCTTTGGCGGCGATACAAAGCCCCAAACGTGTCTTGAAATTTTCAGCAATGGGCCGCAAGTCGTCGGGCGACAATCGGTCCCATTCTTGGCGCAGGGGCTTCTTCAGCGATTCCAAACTGCTGTGGCGTTTAGCACAGGTCCTGGTTTCCAAGATCGACCATACGCATTGAGTCCGGCGAGTAAGGCGGCCACTGCTGAGACGTGAGGAAATCCGGAAAATGGCTCTTGCACCACTCCTGCGTCATTTTTGCTCTGTGAGCTGGTGCAGAGTCTTGTTGAAAGGTCCAATCCGCATTGCCGAAATGCTGCCGAGCCCAAGGAAGTACCACAGCCTCGAGAATGTCACGACGGTAAACTTGATGGTTGATTTTGACTCCTTGGTCTACGAAAACGAGAAGTGTCTTGCCACTGGCGCAAATTCCTCCCCAGACCATCACGGACTGCGGATTTTGGCGACGTTCGATGACTGGAGAGGTGCCGGGTGCCTCTGCTGACCACACTCTGTCGTTTTGGTGATTGTGTGCCTGCTCCACAGTGAAGAGCTTCTCGTCTGCGAAGAGGATGCGTTCCATTTCTCACCGCTTCCATTTGTTTTCGTTTGTGAGGAGCTGGACTTTTTGGAGCTTGTAGGGCTTGAGTTTGAGTTCCTCTGTTGCCATTGTACGCACCGATTCGCGGTTGATTCCGGTCTCACGAGCGATTTGTCTCATTGAGACCCTCGGATTTCGCTGGATGATTTTTTGATGATTTTGCGTTCCTGGACGTGTTGGTGGTACGCTTTCTTCCTCTTCCTGGACGGTCGCCTTTGAACCGTTTGACCGCTTTGGAGACGTCTCTGCCAACATTGAGCAAACGAACAAGTTCACATTGACGCTTTCCTTGACGAAACAGCTCCAAAATTGCAATGCGTTTGCTTGACATTTCAAAACACACATCAATTAACTCATAAAAGTTGAAACACGGACGAATTGCCCGAGAACATGCAGTGATTGCAATGAATTAAAAATTATTTGGTGGCGCTTTAATATATTCGCGCCTGGACGCGTCCATTTCTGTTACCATAATTTATTGTCACCCTGTATGAGACTTTTACACAACTGAAACTTAAGCAATATTATTTTTTACTTAAACATTTAAAATGGTGTTAAACATAGCTTAGATTTCATAAAAATATTTCCATACAGTAGATACATTATTCAAAAATGTTTTAAAGATTTGCTCTGGCGCTTGTGCGTAGCATTAGTTTCACTATTCAGAAACCAGCAAAAGTCACCCATCAGATTTGGATCGAAACGTCCTTGGTATCTTGTCTCCATTAAATTAATTTCTTGGTGAAATCTATTTTTAAGTCCAGCGGGAAGAAGTGGCAATAACTTTACATCCTGACGTGATAGAGAAATTTGAAGTACAGATTTGAAATCGGCACACTCAAATTAGTCTCGAACACCTACATTTGTCAAAGTAGCTGACAAAAAGTATTTTTTGTTGACTAGTGTAATATAACAAAGCAGATTCTTAAATAAACTGCAGAGTAGTATAATGTGTGAAGCATTTCACTTTATCTATCTTCTCTGCTCAGCATGTCTCTTTCAAATCAGGGTTCATGATGACAAGTATAATTCGGGAATAGCCATTCAGGAAGACAAAAATCGCTGAAACCAGCAGGAAAGAATCATCCAAGATTAATGACAATCCGATAATGAGTGGCAGGTACGATGTTCCGTCGAACACATATTCAAACAGACACGTCCAATTAAATCCTTGCAGGGATTAAGGTAATCAATAAAATCACAATTAGTCATTTATTCAAAAAAAAGAATTCCCATTCATCCATAAATCATCTGGGACGTAGGCAGATAAATTTTATCTTAGCAGTAATAATGCAACGTCCAGAAATTTAAGATTATATAAATTATTTTAGAAGCAATGCAATTATCATTCGAATATTTAAATCTATGCAAATGTATATATATTCATCAAATAATTCCACTAATATCTTAAGCCACAATAAGTAATCGGCTTCCATTGGGCCAACATGAATAATGCGACATAACAATTCAAACAATAGCGTCGCAAAAATTCTACTGGTACTTCGCTATGATGCAAAAAAAGTGTGAAGACATAACCAGAAATCGCAAACAACTTGAACTGATAAATCCCCAGAGACTGTACTCAATTACATGTAGCAATAAAACCTAATCCTGTATCCCAATATCCAACAAGACCAAGTAGAAATACTCCAGATATGAGAAATGGCTTGCCCGACATCAGTAGCTCCTCAAAAAGCTCAGCACATAATATCGAATTCATACCACAAATGTAAGTTAGGTAATTACAATCTTGGCATGAAATACAAGCATGATTATGAAAGGCTTAGACAGAAAGATTTTCATGCGGCATTCACTCATAGAAAGCTACCATCACGGGGGAGGCCGTGGCCTGGTGGGCTTTCACTGAAACACAACTTCTGTGAAGTTAAGCAACATCAGGCACGGCTAGCCACTGGATGGGCGACCATTCAGTGACCCACAATCATCACCCCCCCCCCGGCTGCTGTGACCATCATACAGCAGTCGTTAATCCAGGTTCATCCAGGGACCCAACTCGTCGGCCTCAGGCCATACAGGCCTTGGATGGATGTTTTGGTTACAATACATAACAAAAAAATAAAAAAATAAAAATTTAGAGCAGGGCCGTCCAAATCGTGCACGTCGCCCGCGTGCAACATAAAATGCTCGCGGACAAAGCTCACGGGCAAAGCCGAGGAGATAGTCCAAAACTCAGGAGGGGAGCGGGTATAGTTTTTCCTATGCAGTGTTGCCAGACTTTAGGGGGCGATTGCATAACATGGCGCACATTCCGAAAAAGCATAAAACCACTGAGCCAGTATTTAAACCGGAGTGGGAGAATATTTTTTTTTTCATTGTTCACAGATCGGATTCGAAATGCTTAATATGCAATCGTGTCTATCGGGGGAAAAAATACAGTTTTACCTGACATCAAGAAAATAGTCACATTAAAACGAAGGAAATAAAATGGTAAACTGCCTCGTTTTTTTTTTTTTACAGTGTCGAATTACTAATTAGCAACTCGATTTTAAGAAACTGACCAACGTTAACGTGCACTAGGTGGGTAAGGAAGATTACCTGCGCGCACGGGCGCTGCCCGCGGACAGAAATCTTGGACAGCCCTGATTTAGAGTGATACACCCGTTACTCAATTCGGCTGAATTGTTAGCTAAATTCAAGGTTCTCCGTCGTGGATAGCAAAGCTCAATTATCGAGCTATTATTTGAAATAGAACATCAAGATTCACTTATCTTGACAGTATTCTTATTCTCTTCACCCTCCTTGTCGTATCGAGGAAGCTTTCTCGGCGTTCTATGTGCTCGGAGAACCATCCTTCGATATATACAGCTTATCGTTAACAATACATTTATTGTCCCGCTCAAACTTTTTTCCACTTGTTCCATTTACTGTCCACGCAGCTCTCGACGAGCTCTCTGCTGCTTCTTTTTTATTTATTTTATTTATTTATTTATTTTTTACGGGGGATCCCATTCACCGGCGAGGGTAATCGCGGGCCCGGCTGGAAACGAGAATTCCAGAAGCATCTCGAAGGAAAACTTCGAACCCGCGATTCCCGACTTCCGTCTACGTCAGTTCTCGCTTTCACGCAGCCTGGAGTCCTCGTCTTGAAGACGTGGGCTACTCGCGCATCAAGACCTCGTGAAACAAGGTCGCCTATACTACGGTATGTCAACTACGGGGATAGGTGGGTCGATGATGATTTTATATTTAGTGGCCTATACTTAACCTTGAGGGTTGTCCTTACTTCGGCGTTCTAGAAGTATTTTCTTTTCCAATAATAATAACTGTTCCGCTCTTATGCACTGCCAGGACTAATTTAGGTTTGAGGAGCACAAAATGACCTTTAATTTCTTCTCTAGGAGAATAGTACCCAATTTGAATATCATCGAATCACTGTGGATAGTTCTGGAAAGCACAGTTGGCACATGTTCTGACCGAAGAATAGTATACCAGCAGTCTGCTAGATTTATTCAGAAAGCTGTATCTATTCCACGAAGTCGCACTAAAAGCAAATGGGGTCCTGCTAATAAAGATAATTTATTCCGCAGATATTCACGATGTTTTCTCTAACCCAAGCAAACTGATAAGATTACAATAAGAAGTCGTCAACAGTGTAAGAGATCGCAACATGAAATTGGTTTTCATTCGTTTTCCTCTTTTCAAAAATTAAATCCTTTGCATCTTAATGGATAAGATTCTATACATAGACGCACTGTGTGATAATTCATATTGTTTCTGCTTTTTGTTTTTAATAGTTGTTTTCATCTCGACCGAGAATGGTCGCAATAGAACGCAGCACATTTATCTGCGCCCCTTGCAAAGGGAAAGCGCCAACTTTATTCTTCACTTCACACAGACGTTGCCATCGGCCAAGCTGCAACTCTACGCCGACTGCGTTAACCAAGGGATCATCCAGACGCCATTCCCATTGCAACGGATGCTCCAGGAGATGTCGCTCTACAGCCGGATCCGAGCGGTGAGAGTCAATATTAGAAATCATTTTGAAAGTGTAATTATAATATATAGGTATTTCTAAATAAATTATTATAAACATTACAAATAAAAACCTTCGCATAAAATGGACTTTAATAAAATTAAGCTGCAAAGAAAGAATTTTTTTTTGAAATTTCAGGTTTACGTGATATTAGAACTTTCTGTTGTTATATTTGCTCTTTAAGGCACAGAAAAGGAGAACATGGAAGAAATTTTAAAAAAATAGCTAGAAATATAAAAAATATGACACGATTACGATTGTGCAAGCAGTGGCGTAGGGGTTTGGCCGCCCGGGGCATCCTTCATTTCCCCCCCCCCCCCCCCGCCCCGCTAGCCTCTGGCGTCAAACAAATATTTTCTTAATTTCAAACATTTATAACACTTCGTTATACAAGATGCATACATATGGATTTGGCAAATGTTACCTCAGTACAATTTTTTTCCTTTATTCGTGGATTCCGTTCGTTGCCGGAGAACGTCTAAGCGATATCCGATTTCTCATCATGTGTTCTCAAATTTCTCTTCAACATCTCTTATCTTTGATTTCACAAGTTAGAATGTCAGAAACTGGTGAACGGAACCTTTGTTCTTAGCGTATCCTATTAAAAAAGTTAAGCGGAGAAATGTAACCTTAGCAATGAACATAATGGCCTCGGTATTGGACCATCCAACCATGTAAGGAACAAATTCCCATCTTCTTGGAAAATTCCCCATGGCTAAAATTATCCTAATTGAGAAGCAAAGTAAAAGCTAACATATCCAGGTAAATGTTAGCTGAAGTGGTTGGCTCAATATTTGTAAAAGAAAGCTCCAATAATCTTGATTTAGAACGCATTAAACTAAGTCTTCCTATGTAATGTCACTTTTTCCTAGCTAGCAGAGTTTTTAACGATAGAATTTTTCCTAATGAAGGAAATATTTTGTGCTCATCGTATATGGAGTTGTGTTCAATAAGTAACAGGTTCAATTTCAGTTTCAAACCTGTTCGAGCAATTATCCCACTGTGAAACCAGGTGCGAAATACCCTTATCATAGAAGGTTAAGCAAGACCCTCAGCAATTCCGAACCCCCTCTTGCACTACTGCGTATTGACTTTGATTTTTTGGGTGGTGGTGAACCTGGATGTTTCCATTGAAAACTTTAGCGCTTAGATTCAAGTTCATAATGGTGGCACCAGCTCTCATTCCTCATCAATTCTTGACAATAAATCCTCATCATGATAGCGCTCCAAAAAGTCCAATGACATGGCCATGCGGAAGGCTTCTTGTGCTGGTTCCAAATGATGGGACACCCATTTCGCACACACTGTAATGTTTCTGTGATAATGGTGTGAACAGTTCCGACACTCACATCAACCTCTGCACCGGTAGTGGACTATATGTTCCCTTGGATAACTTCTCATCACACCCCCAGGCGCGAAATCTACATCCTCTAGCCGCATATGGACGTATGCAATATCTTCACCATATATTTACGTTTATCCTCCATAAAATTCGCTAAGTTCCCGAACACCAATTGTATGTACAAGCCTGCAACCTGAAACTTATTGAATACGCTCATACACTAACTAAGTGGCCACATTTAAAAGAGATACCATGCTAGTAACGAGTTGTCCACCTTTAATTCTGATCTTAGCCGCATATCTCGGCATACATTTGGAACCTTTCTGCGTTTGCTACATACAATTCGCCTTTCAGTTGGCTCAAATGGGTGGCCGAGTTCGTAGGCTTCAAACGAGAACATGACAGAAACAGCATGAATCTATGGACCCATCTTGCCAAGTGACAACCTTACAGAAGGGAGGAAATGGTCAGAGAATTATTGTCTTGACTCACACCTGGGTCACATCGATAATTTTAAGCGATACATTTATTCATTTTTTGACTGTTTCTCATTCATTACACATGATATGAGATAAAGCTGTCTCATATTAGAAGAAAAATATTGGTAAAAGTACGTTCACCATTTTAAAATGTTACTTCCAATTTGTACAAGCGTTTTTCCTTATAAAAATCATAAAGTGGGTTTCGGCGTGATTATCTATCAGGCATGGAAAATGTCGTTTTCATTTGTCAAAAGTAAAAGTGAATATCTTAACAATAGATAAACATTTTCAATCAAAATAAAAACCTTCAGAATCTACACATTTCTGCCAATGCAACGCAAGTTTATGTGTGGCTATCACATAAAATTCTGGAGCTCTAAAAGCGACGAATGCTTGGAAGGCTATTTCTGCCTTCAGAAAATTATCAAGAAGCTTGAACAAATGGTAATCAGTAGGCGACAGGTCGGGTGAGTAGGCGGGGTGAGGCAAAACTTCATAACACAATTCGTTAGTTTGTTCACGGTCACTTTTGCAATGTGTGGTCTCGCGTTATCATGCAGAAGAATTGGTCCCTTTCGATTGACCAAGGCCGTAATTGTTCATGCATTTTGTCAATTTCTTGACAGTACTTTGCAGCTGTTATTGCTTCACTCGGTTTCAAGAAGCTGTAGTGGATGGTTCCACTAGTCGACCACCATATTGCTGCCACCATAATCTTCTGCGGGTGCAGATTTGGCTTTGGAAACGATTTTGGAGCTTCTCCTGCATCCAACCACTGAGCTGATGCCCGTTTCTTCTGCAACTTCTTGAGAAGTTTTGCGCGGATCAGCTTCACTAATTGTTCGCAAAACATCATTGCCAACATTCGCCTTAAGGCTCTCATCTTCGAGGGATTCATCACCAGCACGAAATATTTTGAACCAACGTTGAACCAGCCGGTCGTCACGGTTCTATCGCCTAATGCTTGGTTAATATTGCGAGCTGTTTCTGTTGCTTTTCGTCCTAATTTAAACTCGTAAAGAAAAATGGTGCGAATTTGTTGTTTGTCCATGTTTCATTTGATGCTTGAAAAACACCAAACAAATGTGATATGAAAAGCACTACTAACATGCACAGATAGAGCAAACTTCACGCTTCAAAATGATGTATGATATTTGCATATGCATATAGGTCTGCATTTGAGAACCATATTCAAAGTTCAGGACGTTCAGTATGCACCAACCTATTATCAGTCTTGCTTACTTAGAAGTTTCACTTTTGAACTCAGGTGTTGTACAGGGAAGTGTAACATCTATGAAAAATTTGCTCAAAAATATACACCTAAGGAGAACTTAACATAGGAATTTAATATAATGTAAGTGATAAACATTTTCAACATAAATCTTAAACGGACTAAAGCTGATGTAAACCGTAAGTTTTTACAATAAAATGAAATTAGGAACCATTCCGATTAATCGGGGATTCAAGTTAATGAACACATTGTATAATTTCATAAGTAAAATTTCATAATTTTAACAGTTTTTATTTAAATTAAAATTTTTCGTATTTCATCTATTTATATAATAAATTCTTAAATGAATCGCCAATGTCAAATTATCAGGTGATAAACAAAAAATAGCAAAACAGGCATCTATAAAAATTGACATTTTCGATTGGTTATAAAAGTGGGTAGGAACAAGCGAATGTGTTTGATGTGCTATTATATAAAACGATGAAAACGGATGTTTTTGAACGTACTCGTTACGTAAAGGACTCTAACGACGACTCAAAAACGTTTTACACGCGAAGACAATTACATGAACGCTGAAAACTCTAATCTTCCCACTGAAAAAAAAAACCCAACCAGAACAACAACACTTAATGTAATGGCCTTAACCGGAATGGTCTTAATGGCATCGTCAATAAAGGGCGGCTCACATAATCGCCAGAAAAATATTTATATTGCAACTTTAAACTCTTTCCTAAGATGACGACAGAGAAATTTGCTTAATTGTGCACTAATTAAGCAGATCAAACTGTTCATTAAATTCCAAGTCGTTTTTCATTAAAGTTATGACGTTTAATGGCTTTCGTGGTCTTCTTGAGTTAATTGGTATATGAAAAAAATTAGCATATCATGTTAATTAAAACCAATTAAGACAACATAAGAAGAGATTTAGGATTAGAAGAGATTTGCTAGTGTTAATATAATTGGTTTATAAATCGATTTGGTTAAAGTCTGCTAAAACCGATAGATTCAGATAACAATTTGATGAATCGATTTCAAAACATGCAACCTGCAATGAGTTGTGCTCTTGAAAATAACTCGAAAATAATTTTTTATTTGTTTGCAGTCGGAGTTATTTTGATTTTAACTCCACACTGTTTTGAGAAAAAGCGTGTGTCAGTCAATGGCATTATTGGACAAAAAAATCGACGCATAAAGAAGAAAGCACACAAGTGACACCAAAGCTGATATACGTAATGTACTTGTAGAAGAAGAAATGCTTAGCTTTGAGAACAACTGAATGGTTTATTGGACCGAAAGCATTATACAGTGTGACCAAGTCAGTGTAGCGTTTGTCTTCTTCAGCCTGGATACCAGTTGTTAACCGACTACATGGATTCATAAATTATCAAATCCGAAATATACTTAACAGGAAAAAAATTTGGCTATATGGCCGATTGAAACAGTGTGTCGCAAGAGATCTATGGAGAGGCATGTCATAGCCAATACTGTGTGTAGCCGGGCCTTATACTTCTATTGCAGAGAAATAGGTCCCAGGTGTCGCGAAGGGGTCATAGAATGCCCTCAATGTGCGTGAGTGTACCACGGAGGACTACCAAAAGAGTCCGGCTATCACCCAAAATGGTATCCCATCGCTGAGATCGGGGGGGGGGGGGGTATTTGGTATTGGCAAAAACAAATTGAGGGTCCTCGTGTCCTCCATCACCTCCCCTCATCAACCTCCTCCTCCCGTGTCCTCGTATTCCAGATACCTCTCCACGATATGGGCTCTGTGGACGAGCGTTATCGTTCATGTACAGGAACTCTGGTCCGACTACTCTACGGAAAAATCACCCATATTGTTGCAGGCCATCACGGCGGTAGACCTCAGCCAACACCTCCTAGAGAGAAGGCTGCGGACAAAAGTTGTATACATTGTTACATCATCATCAAGTGACTATTGTTAATCGTATTTCTACCAATAATTTTGGCCGCTTTATCCACAGGCTTTCTCTCTAGGAGGTGTTGCCTGGGCGATTACAGTGGCATACGTGCAAGATTCCAGCCCATACAATCAACCCACCACCTCCGAACCGACTCCTTTTCCAAACACGTCGAGAATCGTTTTCCAGGCTGAAGCGGAAGAACTGACAGCCCCATTATGCTTCTATCCAAGTTGAATGTTAGTTGCATCATGTCCGTTGCGCTATCTGGTGAGCCAAGGTCAATGGGATGCATCGCATGGATCTCTGAGAATAAAACTCAGGAAGTCGCCTGTAGAACGTGTGCCTCAAAACAGATGTGATCGTTGACAAGCGAAAACTTCGGCAGCATAGCGTTATGGGAAGAAATCGGTCATCCCGGGATGTGGTGAAACGTGGATGGCCACTTATGGAACGATGTTGGATATTTCCTTTTGTTGAAATGTCCCCCATAGCCTGGAGATAATGCCTCTTGAAACGTGGAAAGTTTGCGATACTTCCATTTGGGATGGAAAGAATCTGTTTAGAATTTCAAGGGAATATAAGCTACAAAATTAAAAAAGAGTACCAAAAGAAAGAAATAGAAGTGACTTTTAAATCAAAAAACAAATTAATATCACTATTAGAAAATAAAAGAAAAATTACAGAAAAAGGAAAAAATCGAGTATACGAAATTAAATATAATAAAAATTACATCGGAAAAACTTACCGAAATTTAGAAACTAGATTTAGAGAATACATTTATTATATCAAGAATGCTTTTAATATTTTGAATAATTTCAATAGACAGACACCCAACTAACATATAACACAAGATAGAATAAGAATGACAAACAAGATAACATTAAATAACATAATACAGGGTCTTTATAATTAAAGTTACATTTTGACATGGCCATAAAAAAAAACTATTGGACCAAAAGTCTTTAATCGTTACTAAAAATAATTTTAGTCATGTAACTAATTTTAGTAACGATTAAAGACTTGTTAACCTGTGTCTTCGTGTCTAATTTCGTATACGAATATTGCATAGAGCGCCATTCCATGCTGGTGGTGACCTTTTGAACTACTTTTTTTTTTGGTGGGTATGAACTTCCCATAATATTACCGAGTATTATAGCTTTTGGTCCAGTAGTTCTTTTTTATGGCCATGTCAAAATGTAACTTTAATTATAAAGACCCTGTATATTATATTGGGAAAATCGTGTTTATGACAACTTTTAATATAAATTTAATCTAAAACCCTGATAAAATAAATTAATTTAAAAATAATTCATAAAATAAAAGCAAATAAAAATATAACAATTCAAGCGATTTAAAATTTATAAATTAATTTTTTTTTTTTCAATTGAAACTTCAGATCTTTATCTGCATCTCCTTCATTTCTTTCTTTTAGTTAATTTAAATTTTTGAATTGCAGTAAAGTTTAATTTAAAACAGATTACAATATCATTAAAATAATATTTAATAACCTTTAGATAAAATATAAGATCAGGGGCTTATTAAGCACAGATAATATGACGGAAATGAGTTCTCCCTTCATGAACAATTTCTTGCTACTAAATGAACAATGACAGCCCTGCATTATCCAGAAAGATGAATTACACGAGATGAGTAAATAATCAAAGACTTCAAGGGTATGAATGATCCACGCTTCCTAAAATGTTTACAATAAATCTTTTGTAGATCATCAAGCCCTTTCACTGTCAACTGCTTTGTAACAAAGAACAGCTGCTGCTCCTTACTCCTCATCTTACATTCCCCATTCAATACCAAATTGATTTGTGTGCTTTTATGTGCTATTCTATTTATTTATTTTTACACGCTGCAAATGTCTCAACGGATTCCTTTCGGATTTTTTGAACAGTAAATGATTCTTAACACTCAACTCTTAGGCTGCTCATTTTTATAAATGTAGAGGGCTAAAGAATATTTATGCATATTAAAATACAGAATAAGTTGCTTCATTTGTATATTATTCATGCTGCTTCCATTAGTAGAAAACAATGCTAAAATTCTAATAGCAATTATAAAACTTTTTAAAAATCTAAAATCAAAATTTGTATATTCGTGCTCGGATGATTTCGGGTGTTGTTATTCAGTTTTGGTCTTACTTCAATAATACACTATTTCCCAAAAAGATAATTGGACCATACACAAAATATTTGTCTGGGATTTTTGAATTGATGACGCCATCTCTTCCGGCTATAAACAGGGTGTCTAAATTCCTATAAAAAAGGACTCCCTGATTTTCAGTGTAAATATCTCGGAAACGGAGATCGATAGAAGAATGAAGCAAGTAGTATGGTCATTTGGAAAGCCGTAAAAATCTGATATGGAAGTTTCGAAATTAATTACAAATTAGTTACAAAAGTTGCCGACAGGTGGCGCTGTACGCTGTAGTCGCAGTACAGAGCCCGAGAAATGGGCTATAAACTGTCCTTTGCAAGCAGCCATTGCAATCACATCACAATCGATTTAAAATGTGCACCTTTCGCAGCGTAGAGATGGCACAAACGCAGAACAAAATTTCAGTGCACTACATACAGCGCCACCTGTCGGCAACATTTGTAACTAATTTATAATTGATTCCGAAACTTCCGTATCAGATTCTTACGGGTTTCCAAATAACCATACCACTTGTTCATTCTTCTATCGTTCACCGTTTCCGAGATATTTACACTTGAAATCAGGGAGTCTTTTGTTGGACACCCTGTAGCCCACACCCTCTGAGGCATGCTAGAAACTGCTGCATATATTCATGTATAAGATGACCAAAAAGGCAAAAATTGATTGCCACATGTATAAGCCGAAGACTAAATCCCTTCTAGACGGATGTCGAAATTTAAAAAAATTTATTGACAAAATTGAAAACAAAATAAAAATGTAAATGGGTTTTTAAAAGCCTTCAAACTCCGCACTGTTATCGCCAGACTCTCCGAACAGCTGCTGAAACTCATCCAGGGTTGCCATCTCTCCTTCATAAACGTCATCCAATTCACAGATTCCTATATTGTCACTGTCAAAATACGTATCCTCTATGGCAGCCGTTTTGTTCTTTATATTTTCATTGCCTCATGGATAAGACGAATTCGATTTGTGAGACCATTTTTGGGAAGTATACATGAGTATATACGCTAAGTTGTGGAGGACATCCACTGCAATTTTCCACCATTCCTCTTGCAAAATATCACAGAGGTGGATAAAGGAAGTTCCCAAGACCTTATCCACAGTACCAATGGGATTGAGGTCGGGGCTCTCTGTAAGACCCTCCAAGCATTTAAAATTGTTCTCTTCATCTCCTCGCATGGAAGCAGCAGCAACAAGACACCTTGAAAGTAACAGGGACCCATTCCGTAATAGCGCTACTGTTGGGAGCATTTCATTGTCCAGGATATTATCGTATGACTGTGAGTTCATGTTACCACGACAACTGGTCCAATACGTGATACACTCCCACAAAGCGCTCCTACACCATACAGCATCACCAAACGATTCCATGGTAGGCTCTATCCACTCAGGCAGAAAGCGTTCCCCGGTAGCCACCACACGCATATACATTCTTTGTCCAGTGTGAATCTTGACTCGTCACTTCACAGAGCTGATTTCCATTGGTCCAGTGTTCAGTTGTGATGATCTATACATCTCTTGGGCCTTTGAGACTTATCAGTCTTTGTGATATGAGATTTATGCGCGACTGCGCTACCTGACTATGCAAAGTGATGGCTTCTGTTCGCAATGTTCCAATGGAAACGGACACCTCTTTTGCTGCGTGAAACTCCTATCTGATGATGGCTGTGATCGATATTTGACAATTTCACGTTTTGCAATCTCTGTTGGTCAGAAATTTCGGTCGTCCGGAATATTCAGCATTCCTGCGATGTTCCTCCACCTTCCACTTACGCAGGACGAATGCCGCAGTTGTTTCGGCCTGGTTAACTAGTAGCAGCAGTTTTTTTTTTGCAGGACAGTCCACTAAAGTGGAACCCACAACTTCACCTTTATCGAATTATGCACCATCTCTTTATTAACTACTGTCAGGGGGTGCCCAATTACTTTTTTAGTAGATACGTGTGCATTTCGTGTTTCTTTGATATTTTTTTTATATTTTTAGGATCGAGATCGCAAAGTGGTCTTCACCACTTATTTGAACACTCCACTAATTGAAGTTCTGGAACTTCAAAATTGTCCATCTTCACAAACTCAAGCTTTCAGTTCAGCTCAGTCTTTCCAAAGTGGAAATGAACTCTTTATTACAAGAGGTTTAATTATTGCATATTCAGTGTCATTAACAGTAAATATCATGAATAAGAAGTGTGAATAAAACATGGTTTTCTATTTAGAACAAACAACCATGATTCGAGCTATTACCGAATTGACTTCAGCAATTAAACAAATGCAACAAGACATTCATATTCAGGTAACAACTCTTCAACTGCATTATCAATGCTTCTTTTTTATCTTTGAAACTAACAATTTATGTTCTTAATTTTTTAGAGCCGAGAAACCCGACAATTAAGAGAGACTTTAGAAAACTGTGCAGCATGCAAAGGTAAGCTCATTTTAATGAAATGTAGTGTTGTGCCGCAAGGAGACATGCAACACAACATTTTTTTTTACAATTTTTTCGATTCTTTTACTTCATTTTGAGATGTTGATTGCATATTTCAAAATAACATGATGATCGAGAGCAGATCAAGGCACAAAAGAAAAATACCAAGAAATTGGGATTAAGCTGCATTATTTTACAAAAGCTGGTCAATAAAGAATGATCATAAGTTGAATTTTAATTTAGAATAATTACTTCTTGTAAACTTAATGAAAAAAAATTTAAATTAAACTTAATGAAATAGTTGAAAATCACTTTTTAAGTCCACAGCAGTCAATTTTTGAATCTTCTGGTGATTTCCGTGATGATTTTCTTTTAATGAAATTTGAAATGATTTGCACAGCCTAAGTTGAAAGTTGCTATTTATTGATTTTTAAGCTCAATGAATAAATACAAAAAATTTTCTTTAAGCGTTGGGAGAAAATATTTTTACATTAACAAGTTTCTTCAAAAATCAAATTCTTACAATTTGACTCTAAACAATAAAAATAAAACAAAAAATAATAAATAAAGTAAAAAAACTCCCTACCCCATCCCTATAATAATGAAAATGAATCACCCAAAAAATTAAATCTTAATATTTACATCATTAAATTGATTTATTTACAAAGTTCACCCATTTTCTCAAAATCTTTCAAGGGGAAGGGTGTGATTAAAAATTGTTTTTAGACTAATATGGGGTTGCTCTACAGCAGGGCCGTCCAAATCGTGCACGTCGCCCGCGTGCAACATAAAATGCTCGCGGGCAAAGCACACGGGCAAAGCCGACGAGAGAGTCCAAAACTCAGGAGGGGAGTGTGTATAGTTTACCTACGCAGTGTTGCCTGACTTCAGGGGACGGTTCCATTAAATGAGGCATTATTTCTTTTGCTACTAATACTTGTTTGTTTTTCGTCTCTCGCATAACATGGCGCACATTCCGAAAAAGCAAAAAATCACTGAACCAGTATTTAAACCGGAGTGGGAGAATCTGTTTTTTTTTTCATTGTTCACGGATCGGATTCTAAATGCTTAATATGCAATCGTGTCCTATCGGGAAAAAGAAAATACACCATTGAGCGGCATTACAAAGTTTTCCATAAAGAAGAATTTGAAAACTTGGAAGGCGAAGGTCGACAGTCCAAACTGAAGGAATTGAAGTTAGCACAGCACGATGATGAATGTGGTAACGAGGTAGGCTGCTATTCATCCCCATCCGTATTGAAGTGATGCATGTTTAACTAATTTTTTTAATACATCCTTTGGTTATATCTAATATGGAAATCGTTGTTTATTTGCGACAGGGAAATGAACCAGAACTGTGTTTTCGAGCCAGTTATAACATTTAACATTGCACGATATGGGAAATCGTTCTCTGGTGGAGAATTCATTAAGACCTGTTTGATACGAGGGGCGATTGATAAATAAGGTCTCCATGGCTGTAACTTTTTTATTTGTTAACCGATTTTCAAAATTCTTTTGGTATCTTATACTCACATTTGTCCTCTATGTAATGCACTATTCACTTTTCGACATAGTCCCCATCCCTTTCCACGCATTGTACCAACGCGTGACCAGTTGGGTGAACCCGTCGGAGAGGAATTCCGGAGTTGTTGTCGACAATGTCCGCCCGCACACGAGTCACCACACACAAAAGAGGCGTTGCAGCGCCTACAGTTCAAAGATAAAAAATTGCAGTTCAAAAATGAAAGATTTTGCACATTGCGACTTTCACCACTTCCCAAAGAAGAAAGAGTCCCTTAAGGGACATGAATTGGTTCTGACGGCGAGGTAAACGCTGCCAATCAATCCTGGTGTCGATAACAACTTCGGAATTCCCCTCCGACGGGTTCACCCAACTGGTCACGCGTTGGTACAATGCGTGGAAAGGGATGGGGACTATGTCGAAAAGTGATTAGTGCATTACATAGAGGACAAATGTGAGTATAAGATACAAAAAGAATTTTGAAAATCTGTTAACAAATAAAAAAGTTACAGCCATGGAGACCTTATTTATCAATCGCCCCTCGTAGATGTCGCCGAACTGTTGAGCCCTTCGGATGTTCCGGCATACCAAAACTTTCATTATCCCGCAACACAATTTCGCGAAGGATTTCTAACATGGCTAATGATGTGTACTTACAGTTGAAGGAAAAAGCGAAAACTTTCGTAATCGATGAATCCACTGACATATCTGATACTGCACAGTTGGTCTTGTATTTGCGTGGTGTCGACAACGACTTAAACGTAACGGAAAATTTTTTAGATCTTATACCTATGAAAAATACAACGAAAGGTGAAGACATTTTGCAGGCAGTGGAGGAGGCACTCGACGGTTTAGGTTTGATGTTGGAGAAACTGGTATCCGTGATGGTGCTCCAGCAATGCGCGGTGATCGAAAGGGATTTGTTGAGCTACTGAGAGAGAAGATCGGTAATCGAGCATTACCTTCAATTCATTGCATGATCCATCAAGAAGCGCTTTGTGGCAAAATTGCGAAATTCGATGATGTTGTGGATACTGTTGTGAGAATTGTAAATTACGTCCGAGCTCACGGGCTGAACCATCGTCAATTCAAAATTTTTTTGGCATCTATCGAAGAGCATTACACCGATTTTCCGTATCATTGCGAAGTGAGGTGGCTGAGTCGGGGAATGTTTTGAAGAGATTCCTTAACTTAAGGAGCGCAATTTCAGAATTTTTGGAGCAGAAAGGACATCCTGAATCAAAATTACGAAACCCTGTTTGGATTGCGGCTCTCGCATTCTTAGTCGACATTACTGGACATCTTAATACTCTAAACTTGAGTATGCAAGGTGAGAATCACCTAATAAATGACATGTCAAATAAAATCGACGCATTCGTGATGAAACTGTTATTGTGGGAAACACAACTATCTCAAGAAAACCCAGCGCATGTCAAAGAACTGCAATCTGTATGTGAAGGTGCTCAATTTCCCGCATACGTAGAAACCGTTCAAAATATTCGCACCGAATTCGCCAAGCGTTTTCCAATGTTCGATCTATTCTTCAAGCCAATTTCCGTCAGTGTTGATCAAGTTCCAGTAGATTTGCAGTTGGAACTAATAGATTTGCGTTGTAACACTTGGCAGCGGGACAGATTCTACGCAGCGCCAAGTTTGACGGAATTTTACAAGAATTTTCCAAAGGTAGTTTTTTTTTTTTTTTTTTTTTTTTTTTATTAAAAAGGAGAAATCTTTAATGGGCTTTACATTTTCCTGTCATTTGCCTTTTCTTAAATTTTCGTTCTGTTTTTTAGGCAAACTTTCCTCGACTTCATCACGAAGCAGCCAAAATAATATCCATGTTTGGCTCTACCTATGTCTGCGAAAGATTTTTTTCAGTGCGAAAGATTTCTTTCACAATAATTTCTAGGTCCTTTTTGCTTGCTTTCTCATTTCAATAATTACATTTATAATTGCAATTCTATATTTGTACTCCATGTTAAAGAATAGAGAGTGTATTTGCGCTATAGAGAAGCCAACTTTACTAAAAGCTACACACGTCGACTTTAAGGAACTGATTAACGTAATGTGCAATAGGGGGAGAAGGAAGATTACCCGCGTGCACGGGCTCTTTCTACCCCCGTGAAGGAAGAAACCTTGGACGACCCTGCTCTACAGGGTAGCAATGGAAACTTTTCTCTATCTTTAATAGTTTTCGAGTTAGCAAATGGGTGACTTTAAATTTGGGGGTCAAGGTCAAATTTGAGTGCGGCAATGAATTCCCTACCCACCTATTACCTAAAAACCACACTCATCAGGTCTCGCCTACCTGGCATCTTTGAGATATCTGCCATGTTACCAGACTTTTTGGACACCCTGTATACAAAACTTTCTTTAAGCATTGGGAGAAAATATTTCTACAAAAATCAAATTCTTTTGTGGACTTTTGTCAAAACTTTCAAATGATTTCCGGAGTATGAGGTTATCATTGCAAGAATGTTTGTCTCAATTTCTGTGGAATAAGGACCCTGAAGCCTTTGTAAATAAGATGTTCATTATAAACTTTGTAATTAAATCAATTTAATGATGTAAATATTAAGATTTAATTTTTGGGGTGGTTCAGTTACATTATTATAGGGATAGGGTAGGGAGTTTTTTTTACTTCACTTATTATTTTTTATATTTTATTTTTATTGTTGGGAGTCAAATTGTAAGAATTTGATTTTTGGAAAAACTTGTCAACAAATTCAGAATAACCCATGAACAATGAATAAAATATGCTGTGCAAATCACTTCAAAATTCATGAAAAGAAAATCACCACGGAAATCATCAAAAGATTCAAAATTTGACTGTTTTGGATTTAAAAAGGGATTTTCAACTCTTTCATTAATTTTTAATTTAAATTTATAGGAAATAATTATTCAAGTTAAATTCAATTCATCAAGTAATAAATTTACTAAAATACGAGGGTTATTCGTAAAGTAAGGTCCATTTTGCAATAAAAACAAAACTACTTTATATATTTTCAAATTTTTTTTTTTACCAGATTCTACGTACCTTTAATTATTTTTCCACATAGTTTCCAAGTTTATTTAAGTGCTTGTCATAGAGCTCAATGTACTTCTCCATGATCACTTCATAGAAGCAGCCGCCGATGAAGAAAGTCATGCAGTTTTCACTTGTTCATCGTCGCTGAAATGCAGGCTGCCGATGATCTCCTTTAGATCCTGGAACAGATGGTAGTCACTGGACGGGAGATCCGGACTGTAAGGCGAGTGGTCAAGCTGTTTCCGAACAAAATATCCGAACAAAACAACTTGACCATCCGCTTTACAGTCTGGACCTCGCATTCAATGGCTACAACCTGTTCCGGGATCTAAAGGAGGTCATCGGACATGCTGGAAGCTGTTTTTGGGAGCTTCTTCAGAATCTCCTCCAGAGTCCTCACGGCTTCTTCTGATGATGGAAAATGCCTCCCACATTCTTCAAATGTCTCTTCAAATTGGGAAAAAGGAAAAAGTTGCATAAGGCTAGATCTGGATATAGGAAAAATGAGGAGATATTAATTTTCCCAACGAGTGAGTGTATCTTGTGGGGCCATGCGTTGTCTTGGTACAGCATCCATCCTGTTGCAATGAGATGCGGCCTTGTGTGTTTGAAATGCTATCGTCCATTGATATTTTCTTCTCAAAAAGCAGTGACTACAGTCTGTGTCCAGCTTCCTTTGAAATTGATTATCTCCCGCCTTTGAACATTTTAAACTCCTTTCGATCAGTGCCATAGGGAAGAACAGACTGTCCATAGGCTTCCTGTAGCAATCCATAGCCTTTAACAATGTGGCTGCTGCAGATAGAAATTAATGTCAGAAAATCACAACAGAAGTCAAAGCATCATATGTCCATTATGCATCAAGTTATCAATTTAACACAAAATTAAAACTTAATACAAGAAATTATACGAAAAAAAATTCTGATTTTTCTTTATTGGTCAGCCTTCGTACTGGGGTGCTACAATGGGCTTTTCAAAAATTTGGCATAAATTTCAACACCACAAATGTTTCTTATCCTATATATGGAAAACCTTACTCATATTCCGTGATAATTAATTGAAATTTATTTTCTTCAAAGTCGTGCGCTCATTTCAAGATCAATGTCTCAAGATATTTGGTTTCCCTCAGGATACCCTGGTGCTTGGTGAATAATGCCTATGTATGTGGTGAAAGAAATGGGAGGGGCATGCAGATAACACACATCATGATCAATCACATTTCTATACTGAGTTTCTTCTTATCTTAATGTATATATTATATTCTATTTTTATTTGAGAAAAGGTTTTTCATCATGCTGCGACTCTTGTTCAGGTTGTGGAGGCTGCGGAGCAGAACCGAGTGTTCTTCCAAACTGTGACACTAAACCTTGCTTCCCCGGTGTCGTATGCACAAATCTTGACCATCCGCCTGGTTATCGATGTGGACCTTGCCCAGTTGGATTTCAAGGCAATGGGTCTATTTGTGTTGATATTAATGAGGTAGCTTTGAACATGAAATCCGTAAGAATTTAATATTGAATTTTTACTACTTAAATTTCATATTTAAGTTTCTTTCCGATTGTACTATGGTGTAATTCTATCTTTGCATTTCTTCATTTTTCAAATTAATTACCTATATTAAAAAAATAGTAGCTTATTACTGGAGCTTTTTTTTTTAGAGGAGTTGGTGAGCAGAGTTACTGAATTTTTCCTTAACTTCATGTTATTGTTGTAGTGAAGTAACTTATCATGACACTTTTTTTTTGGTTTTTAGTGTGTTCATGCCCGCCCTTGTGATCCGAGAGTTCATTGTGAAAACCTCAAACCTGGATTTCGATGTGATTCTTGTCCAGTTGGATTCACTGGAAGACCTGCATTTGAAGGTGTTGGACTTGAATTTGCAGAACAAAACAGACAGGTGAAATAGCACAGTATCTGAAGATATAATCACGTGTTATCTTCATACAACTTTCCCGTCACAACACTAGTCTGTTCAACGAAAAAGAAAAGAAATATCCTGGACGGTGTCCACTGAAATTCCCGATTTCAAGTTCAGATATTGGCCCAAAGGGAAATGACCTTCCCTGTCAAAAACCTATCAGGCACCGATTCCAGCCTTCTTTTCAGAATCAGAGCTGGCCATTGGCCTTCAAAAAGTTATGCTTATAAAATTGGCCTCAAAAACTTCCCTCTATGCAGTTGAGGTGAAATTGAAAATATAGAACATACAGGGTGTTTTAAAATTGGTGTCCTGTCTTTCGGTCCAAATAACGACTCAAGGGGAACAGATTGGGGGGAAAATGAATATTGAATATTTGGTTTTAATGTCCCCTAATTCAGAATAAAAACATTTCGTGTTCCTTGGGGTGAAGGGGTAAATTTTGAAAATTTTAATTTTGTAGGGGTAGGGGTTAGACCCCATGTGTTATTTAGAATGTTGTAGAGCATCATGTAAAATGTGGGTTTAGCAAAAAACCCGGTGAAAAAATCTCATCCCCTGCCCCCTTTATCGAGTGGGTAAAGTGAAAGGTATGGCTAGCCGAAGTGATTAGGATACCTTGATTTAAAAAAGCGATGAATGGATATTGGAAAGCTAAATTGGAAAGCTAAAATAGTGCCTGAAATATTGGACAATTTTCAGACACGTAATATTTTTAATGCATTTTTTATCGACTATTACCTCATTGAACTGTCGTAAAACCTGCTGAAAAATATCATGGAGGGGAAAATAACAATAAGATAGAGTTCCTGCATTTTGCTGTAATATCTATGGATCAAAAAAATAAATAATATTTTAATATTTTAAAACTAGTAATGAAAAATTGTTATAGCTTAAAACGAAATGTTTCTTCACAACTTAGAACGAAATCCCTGATATAATGAAAGTGTCTGCATTCCCAAGCTGTTCGTTATAACGAGGTTCAACTTGTACTATCATAGATCAGCTCCAATTTTTAGGGAGAAAGGGCCCAGAAGAAGAAGAAGGAAAGTTGCCTGCAGCAATGTCTAAGTGCCAGTAGAATTTGGAAATTTAACTGGGCATATCCACTTTTTTTTTTCATTGGACAGAATGTAGTATAAAATTAAACCTGATGCATAATTGTAAGTTAATTTTAATTGTTTTTTTACTTTTGTTTACTTAAGATTTGTGTTGATATAAATGAATGTAATGACGGATACAATGGAGGATGTCCACAAAATGCAAATTGTATTAACACTGAGGTAGGTTCAGTTTTTTGAGGACATCTTAAAAATTATTCTCGCAATTATAAATTGCTGTTATAAAACTAAATATTTCAAATGTATTTAGGGTTCATTTTATTGCGAAGAGTGCAGAGAAGGCTTCATAAGAGATGCTGATAATAACTGCATTCCATTTGGCCCTGGGGTTTGTCCTGACGGAACGAGGTGTGATCCTAATGCTGAATGCATTCTTCTGCCTGGAAGAACGGACTACATTTGCAAAGTAATGACACAATTTTTCACCCGAAATTTAATCGTTCAGGAAAATTGAATATAATGTTAATGAATTTTGGTTACTTTATTCTATCAGTGTCAAATTGGTTGGGCTGGAGATGGAAAAATTTGCGGTCCAGATCGAGATTCAGATGGCTGGCCAGATTATGATCTTGCATGTAATCATCCTAAATGCCGCAAAGTAATTTTTTTTGTTTATATTTTCTAACATGGAATTACAATGAACGTTGTTTTAAAATATACTTTTATGTGATATTTTAAAGGGCATATTATGTAATCAAATCTTCATCACTAAAATGAATACCTTTCCTTTTCAAGGATAACTGTATCTTGACATCTAACAGTGGCCAAGAAGATTCCGACAATGATGGTGTAGGAGATGCCTGTGATGATGATGCTGACAATGATGGCATTCCAAACCTTTCTGTAAGCATAACACTACAAATTAAATTTTTATATTAGCAGAAGTACAATATAAGACCAAATAAATCGAAGTTAACTTGGTTCTCGTGGTAATTCTAAAGGAATTCAAAAGCATTAGTGATTCTTGAAGCATATAGAAACCATAAGTCAGGCTGAGAGATTTTGTTCATATCTAGGATCAGAAATTTTTACAAATTATGAGCGTAATAACTAGTCTTTACTAATTTTTATTTTCAAATGGAGTAGATCAAATGATCTCGACATATTTTAAATGTAATCACTTTGATAGTTTTTAGAAACAACAATGCTATAATACAGTTAAACCTCGATAAATTGAACTCAAGGGAAGACTAAGATGTTTCGATTTATAGAGATTTCGAATTATCAAGGTTCGTTTTATCGAGGTTGAGTAAAATAAAATTCGACTTACTCAGGTTCGACTTATCAAGATTAAGTAAAATTTGAATTATCGGGTTCGATTTATCGAGCTTAAGTAAAATAAAATTCGAATTATCGAGGTTCGTTTTATCGAGGTTGAGTAAAAATAAAATTCGAATTATCGAGGTTGGAATTACCGAGCTCAAGTAAAATAAAATTCAAATTACTGAGGTCTTATGTGCGATTTGACTAAACTTATGGAAGTGCAAAAATGCAAATTGTTTAATGAAAATAGAAATTCGTTTATGTAATACATATTCATGTATTGTATATAAAAAGCTAATTAGAATTATAAAAGTTTGTCATAAAAGAATTAAAAAATAAATATCCGAACTGCTTATGAATGAAAACTAATTAGAACTCTCAATAGGAGAAGATAAACTGCCATTAATTTAAATTATGGAGGTACAGATTGATAAAATTCGATTTGTGGGCGAATTTGTTTGGTCTAACTTCGATTTATAGAGGTTAACTTTCCTCCAAAAAATTCGATTTATCGAGGTTCTATTACTTTGAATTATATAGTTTTAGCCCTGGAGCAGAAGGGAATAGGCTGAAACTTCGAATTAGAGGTTTTCGATTTATCGAGGTTTTAAATAATTTTAGGACAACTGCCCCAACGTTCCTAATGCAAACCAAGTGGATGCTGATGATGATAAAATAGGAGATGCTTGTGATAACTGTCCTCGTCGTCCAAATTCAGATCAAGCTGATGTTGATAACGATGGAATTGGAAATGTCTGTGATCCAGATGCTGATAATGATGGTAATAACAAATAAATAAAATAAAACTGTGGAAACAATATCACGCAAGAAGAAAAGACAAAACTCTTGTCCACATTAATCCTTATAAACAGCTTGGATGCACATTTCGACTACACTGTTCACTATTCAGCAAGAATACGAAATGATAGCCGAAGAGTGGTCTAAGTTATTCTTGCTAGATGATGACTATGGTGTGGTTGGAATGTGCATGAGCTAAAAAGATATGCCGGCAAGAGATTTTGTGGCGTCTTCTTTCATGGCATTAACTGTTCAAAGAGATGTGAACAGTTTTAAACTGCTTTTTTCCATTATTGCTCATAAACTCATTAATCGTATATTTATATATAATTTATAGGTATTCCAAATCAGCAAGATAACTGCCCATGGGATCCCAATGTAGATCAAAGTGATAGAGATAGAGACAAAGTTGGAGATATTTGTGATAATTGCCCTGATACTGTGAATCCAACTCAGGTAAAAGGATGAAAGTGTTTAAACTGTCCAACCACAATAATTTTATTATTTAGAAATAAAGTATTAATTATTAAAATTTAGATTGATAGTGATGGGGATCTTGTTGGAGATGCCTGTGATACCGATTTAGATCAGGACAAAGATGGCATTCAAGATAACCATGATAATTGTCCAACTATACCTAACAGTGACCAGAAAGACACGGATAAAGATGGAATTGGTTAGAAAAGATCATACAAATCAGGCATTTTTTAATTTTTTTTTTTTATCCTGAAGAATTTTTGAAGTTCACTAAAATGTTTCTAAACTTCACAGGAGATGACTGTGATAAAGACATGGATAACGATAAAATTCTAAATGAAGTTGACAACTGCCCATTGATTCCAAATCCTGATCAAGCGGATAAGAATCGTAAGTTAATATTTCTGTATTAAAGAGAAAAGGTGTTGAAGAAAATGAATGACAAAATGTCTCATTCTTTCATTATAGGTAACGGTGTGGGAGATATTTGTGAAGACGACTGGGATGGTGATAACATCACTAACGCCTTTGACGTTTGTCCAAATAACAGTCGAATATATGCAACAGACTTCCGTCATTATCATACTGTTGTTCTAGATCCTGAAGGAGAATCACAGATAGATCCCAACTGGGTTATATATAATCAGGTTAGTAAAAATTCCTGTAATCTTTGTTCATAACAGGGCTTATACGATTAATGATGAAATATCTAAAGACTTTAAACTTGAAATTTAGGGTGCTGAAATTGTTCAGACAATGAACAGTGATCCTGGATTGGCTGTAGGTAAAAATATTTTTGTTTCTCTTTTGTTAAAATCACCTTTGGGGTTCGTTTGATATTGTTCCTCATGATGTTTACACCATTAATGGAGTGAAGGAGAAAAAGTATTCCATCAGATCATGTTGCTGACACAAGAGTGTCTATGGCCTGAATCCCCCTGCATCATTCTAATGGTTGTATGAGAAAAGCCCAACTTATTAGAAGATGCAGAAATGACGGATCCAATAAGTCCGATACTTATCAGATCAAACAAAAAGGAAAGGAGCCAATAAAACTGAAGACATATGCAAAGAAGATTTGTTTATCCATCTTGAATGGGCTAAAATTCCGTATGGTACAAGTAGCCTGATTAAATACCTTTGTAATGAGATCGCATGCTCCTAATAGGAGTGTTCACTCTACTAAAAACGCACCTTATAGTCCTGATTTAGCACTGTTGGACTTTCCGGTTTGTTTTGACCTTTAAAAAATGCACTCTGTGGAATCCAATTTTGAATCCGATGGCAGTGTGTGCTATGAAAAAGTGGTTGCATGAACAAGACCAAAAATGTTACCAAAGAGGAATACACGGTCTTCCAGAACCCCGGCATACAGCCAAAGAACCGACTGTTGTAACAATGCCCAAGTTGCAAAGTTGTATGTTCCATACCTTCAGAGAAATAAATTCCATTATTTTTTGAACGTCCTTTGTAAATTAGCTAATCACTGATCGCTGTTGTTGATTCATATTATCCACGCTATCAAAGCCTACACAATGACACAAACTCTGGGTCATAGACTTTCCAGTTCTCACATCCACTAGGTTGCAAGATTAAATCTGTGCAACCCAGCGGATGTGAGAACTGGAAAGATAGTATGGATCTGTGTTTCTCACAGGAATGTGTAAAGATAGCCAATAGCCACGTGATGATAGGCAAAAAACTTGTGCAATGAATAAATGAATCAGACATGTGCAATAAGTGACATCTTGAGAATGATGGGGTTTTTTTGAAACCCCAGTAATTTACTATGCGATGTATTCCTTTTGATCAGAAAAATTTTGTGATCTATAAATATAGCTAAAATTAAATTGACGACAACTAGCCGTTAAAAATATCTTTAAAATGGTAAATTTTGATGACATGAACTTGTTTGGTGCTTTATTTTATCACTCATACGAATGCAAATTCTTTAAAATTTTTATGAATAATTTCAATTTAAAACTTCTGTCCTCCATCATTATCCATAGGTGTCCCTTTTGACAAAAAAAACAAAAAAAACCCCCAGATAATAAAACCTTAGTTCAGATGCTCTCGAGGCAGATATCTCTATTCGCCTCAAGTCAATAGGCCACTTTAGTTTATTTTGAATTAATTTTTTGCTTAACTGAAAGCTGAATATTAAAAGTTTACTTAAAATGAAAACATATTGCAAAACATTAATATACCATTAACATCGTTTGAGTAAACCACATGAACTAAGAATTTGATCTCACAAAACTGGAAAATCCTTATAACCAGATCTTTTCCCCCCCTTACTAATCAGTAGATGTTTTACGAATTTCTTTGGTAATACGAATTAGAATTTCATATATTTTAGGTCATCATTATTTTGGAGGTGTCGACTTTGACGGAACATTTTTCATCGACACGGAAATAGATGACGATTACGTCGGATTTATATTTAGGTAATTTTCCATCTCCAATTGTCCTTCATGATGATTATACAAATGCTTTTACAGAGAGATCAAAAAGTCACGAAAATAAAACTAAAAGTAACTCTTATATTGTATTACAATTATTATAATCTTATCTCCTATTGCAAGATGAACTGCAGGAGTACTAACAACGAGTAGAAATGCAATCCATCGTACAATAATCATAAAACTACAAGTTTAATTTATTGCTTGATAGACAAATTGTTTTCCCAAAGAGCAAGTTTTTATTGTTGAATATATTATTTTGCCAGTCAACCTTAACTGCACATTGCAGGAAAGTTTTGTTGGAAATACCTGGATTCTACGAGGGGTGATCAAAAAGTAAGATTACAAAGCCTGCAGTGAAACGTGTACATTTTATTTCATACAACAATATAGCCAACTAATAGGACATACATTAGGTTATTTTTCGACAGCCTCCTTATCGGTTTAGGCACTTGCTGGTTTAAGGGATGAGTTTGAATATTCCCTCCTGGTGAAAATCCTGTCCTTGTATGTTCTGCTATATCGCAAAGTGTTTCACCTCCTCCTCCTCAAATGAACTGTCGGTCTCCTAGGTGCTCTTTCAAGTGAGGAAAGAAGTGAAAGTCGCTTGGAGCGAGGTCTGGGCTGTAGTGAGGGTGTTCAATGATGTCCAAGCAAGATTGCTTCAACAGCGTGGTAGGCTTCTGGTACATGAGGTTGCACGTTGTTGTGAAGGAGGATGATGCCCTCGGTGAGAAGTCCTGGCCATTTCCATTGCCTTCAGACAAGGAGGTGAAACACTTCGCGACAACCTAGCTCAACATGCAAGGACAGGGTTTTTACTAGGAGTGAATATTCAAACTCATCCCACAAACCAACAAGTCTAAACCGATATGGAGACTATGTCGAGCAATAACCTAAAGTATGTACTATCAGTTGGCTGTATTGGTTGTATGAAATAAAATGTACACATTTCACTGCAAGCTTTGTAACCTTACTTTTTGATCACCCTTCGTACAATTCCTAACAATTCAACAATAACAAGAATAATCAACAGTTTTTGTGACTGTGAATCAGTTGTAGTTAGAAAGGGACAGAGAACCCTAAAGGAAATGTCTTTTTATACAATCTGCATATATTGGATGACCTGGAGAGGAACATTACGATGATGCTACTAGCATCAGTTAGCAAAATGAGCGCACATAGGAAGCGGTTTTGAGCATCTGCGTAAAGACAGTTTGGTTTTGCATTTTCAAGTATGATTATAATTAAGTGCTGTATTTTAATTTAATTATTTACTGTGATGTGCGTGACTTTTTGATTGCCCTGTACAAAGATTAATGTGCAGTCCAATTACATGAACCTCGTTTTTCAGTTATCAAAACAATGGAAAATTCTATGTTGTAATGTGGAAGCAAAATACCCAAACTTACTGGCAAGCAACTCCATTCCGAGCAGTAGCCGAGCCTGGAATACAGTTGAAGCGTGTTTCGTCTTCGACTGGTCCAGGCCAAATGATGAGAAATGCCTTGTGGCATACAGGCCATACAGAAAACCAGGTAAACACGTCAAATGTTTTAGCACAAAATTAGAGATTCATACACTGATACATACTTTTCTCATCCTATAATCAGGTAAAGCTTTTGTGGAAAGATCCTCGTAACGTCGGCTGGAAAGAAAAGGTTGCTTATCGATGGAGGTTGCTACACAGACCAAAGATTGGATTGATAAGGTTAAATTTTACTTCAATGTTTGAAATTCATGCATAAAAACGTAATTCTAAAAACAGCTTGATAAACGATGCCTTTATACTATAACAATTCCAGACTTCGTATTTTTGAGGATGGAAACATGGTAGCAGACTCTGGAAATATTTATGACAATGCTTTATTAGGAGGCCGCTTGGGAGTGTTTGTATTCTCACAAGAAATGATAATCTGGTCAGATTTAGTCTATCGTTGCAACGGTTAGTAAAATCATGGTAATAATATGATTAGTATACATTTAACAAGATAAAAAAATATAACTCAATGTATTTTATAATTTTCTATATGTAGAAGCTGTACCGTACATCGTCTATAAGGATCTTCCACAGAGACTGAAAGACCAAGTTCAAATTGATCAAACGACTCCTCTAGCAAGACAAAGACCAGTCTAATATTTATGACTGCTTACACTTAATAATCTGTATACTTTGTAAAATAGATCTTTCATTTTCTTTTTAAATTAGTATCAGATTCTTTTTATAAAACGTCAATGTTTTAATACGAAAGGGGAATCCTCGTTTTGGTAATTTTTCGAAAGAAACCTTCCAATAATCAAAAAATAAATAAAATTCAGCGAGTGCTCAATTATAATGTAAAATATAATTACCAAGATGTACAAGATTTTTACTTCATTTGAAAAGTCTACAAGAACTTAATTAAAAAGTCTTTAATTTTTCATTCTGTTATGTTTTTTTTATTTTTTTTTTTACAAAAACTTAAAACATCAAATAAATATTAAAAAAAATATTGCCAATGAAATGTAAATTTTTATTTTATTATGGTAAAAAAACAAACCAACATTTTATGCATAATAATTTAGATTAGCTTTCTTTTTGGCCTGAACTTCTAGGATAGCGTCCATAAAATCTTCATGATTAACAGTTTTTGCTTCCCGTCTTAAAGCAATCATACCCTAATAAGATGGAAGGAAAACATTAATCCTCTTTTAATTAAAAATAACCAAATAAATATATAAATAAAACCATAGAAGGAAACACTATTCTTAACTGCTTCAACACAGACGGCTTTGCACTGGGCACCATTGAAATCATCTGTAGAACGAGATAATTCTTCAAAATTTACATCGGGGCTAGAAAAAATTTAAAATTCTGATTTTAAAACAGTTTTCTTTTTTCAAACCTATTTACGCACCACTAAAATGAACTTAAAAAGAAAAAAAAAACTAAAGCTTAGCTTTAAATTTAAACTTATTATTGTAAGATAGACAGCAAAATGTAACTTTCGGGAGAGCTAACTTCTTTTGGGAACTTTTTTTTTTTGTGAGTACAGATAAATTGCAGTATGCATAGGCCTAAGTATGCATGAAGAATTTGACTATAGTTAATTATTAAAGGTAACCTTTTCAGTGGGTTTTATGCACGTTTCTTAAATCATATTTCACTTAAGAGACATGATATTTTATTACTGTGAGAGAAGCGCAATACACTTTTGGGACTATGTTGTAATAAGAATGTGCAAAACACGAGATCATCAGTAAATGATTAGAAATTGTCGAAATCTCAATGATTGAAATATAAAAATCTTGCAGGATATTCTAAATCTTTCCTAAACGGAATAAAAGCATGGAAGAGATTAATTTCATGAATAAATTTTGAGAGTTGTGTTCCCTAACTTTATGGGAGAAACTGTTGTACACTGAGTTAGCAAAACTCATGGGATAGCAAGCACATTGATTGATGGGCATGGCTCACGAATTCACAGGGGTAATGGATTCTGGGAATGGACCATTAGACGTTGTGGGAAGAGCTTGGATAAGTGATTAATCAAAAATGGCACGCCGTCGCGAGTTGACGTCTTTTGAACGGGGTATGATAGTAGGTGCCCGACGCATGGGATGTTCCATTTCGGCAGTGGTGTATCAGGAATTTGGCTTTCCCCGCTCAACTGTCTCCAGGGTGTATCGGGAATGGCTGGATGAAGGCATCACAGTCCACAACAGGCACCATACAGGGCGTCCAGCTGTCCTGAATGATCGTGACCGGCGACACCTGGGACGAATGATTCAGAGAGACAGGAGCGCAACAGTGCAGCAAATCACAGACCAGTTCAATACTGGCCGCACTAGAAACGTCTCTCGGTGGACAATCCGTCGGAATGTGCATGCCCTCTGGTTTGGCAGCAGTCGCCCTACACGGGTGCCAATGCTTACCCAGCGTCATCGGACACTTCGGTGTGCATTTGCCACCAACCATCTTGGCTGGACTTTGCAACAGTGGTGTAACGTCATATGGTCAGATGAGTCATGATATCAACTGTACTACACTGATGGGAGGCATCGTGTGTGGCACAGACCTCACGAAACGATGGATCCCACATGCCAACAGGTGGTGGTGCAGGGTGTGGGGAATCAGTTATGGTCTGGGGTGCATTTTCCTGGTTTGGAATGGGCCCTCTGGTTATCCTGGACCAAACGTTGAATGGTCCACGGTATCATCAACTCATCGGAGACCATCTGCACCAGTTTTTAACATTTCAACACCCTGACAACGTAGCAGTCTTTCAAGATGACAATGCTCCACCACATCGCTCCAATGTCGTCCGCGAATGGTTTGAGGAGCATGCAGGAGAGATCCAACGACTGAACTGGCCAGCCCGGAGCCCTGACATGAATCCCATCGAGCATATCTGGGATGCTGTTGAATTTAGGCTCCGGGCACTGGATCATCCGCCCACGAACGGGCAGCAACTATCTTCGGCTCTGCAGACTATCTGGTGTCAACTGCCTCCAGAAGTGTACCAGGGACTTGCAGACTCACTACCACGCCGTATTGCTGCACTCCACAGGGCCAGAGGTGACATGACCAGATATTAAGTACAGGTATTGGACATTGAAACTGAAACACCTGGTAGAAATCCAAAATCTTTATTTAATAAGGTGTTGGGGCACCGTGGGCAGCCAGCACAGCAGCAACACGTCTTGGGAAGGATCGGTAGAGGTCCTGCACAGTTTGCACCCCAAACCATTACTGATCCACCCATTACTGATCCACCTCCGTGTTTGACTGTGGCTGCCAAGCAGTCTGGGTTGTAGGCATCAGAGGGGCTCCTCCAGACAAATACCCTGCCTGTTGTTTGGAAGACAGTGTAGCTGGACTCATCTGAGAATATGACGCGTTTGAGGTCATCCAACGTCAAGGTTTTATGCGTCCGGTACCACTGAACCCGCTTGGAGGCATTTGTACTACTGATGAAAGGCTTCGGTATAGCAACCCTGCCATGGATGTTGGATTTATGCAGGTAACGACGGATTGTCTTCGTGCACACAGGTTCCTGGAAGTGTGTATTCATTTCTGCGGTGATTTCTGCATTCGTGCAACAATCCTGGTCAATGTCCTGACGTCTCTTTCCGACAACTTCCGTTTTCTCCTGCAGTTGCTCCTCCTGGACGTGGTTCGTCCTTCCTGTTCATATGCACACATCACCCTGGATACTGTAGCACGTGAGACATCACAAAGTGTGGCAGTTTTGGACACAGATGCTCCTGCTAGAAGCGCCCCAACAATCTGCCCTCTTTTGAAGTCGGATATGTCTCCCATTATAGCGCTCTGCACAGACAATTTGAAGTATACTATCGAACTTTTCTACTGGAGTGACTACCAAGACCTCTGACACGTGATTCATTGATATGCATACGATTAATTACCTAGCAGAAGGTTCTATTCAGCCCTGGGGGGTATCCAGTGCTATTTGCGAAGGTGTTTCAGTTTTAATGTCCAATACCTGTAACTATCCAATGAGTTTTGCTAACTCGGTGTATATCAAATGTCAGATTGCAGAGGTCATCTTTAATGGCCCTCTAGAAAGGACACCTTCACACGTGATATTCGAAATAACCCCCATTGCAATCCAAACATTGTTGCAACGATTTGGCAGCTTCTCGGGCCCTCTCCAATAGAATCTATAGTCACGGGACTCAATAAACTCCCGGAATACGTTTTCGACGTTTGCTTGGGTTAGGAATGTTTTCCTCCGGAGAAAATTGTCCAGGCTATGGAAAAGATGGTAGTCGGCAGAAGAGAGGTCCGAAGACTACGGGAGGGTGTGAAAGCACCTCGTAGCCCAGAGCCTGTAGCGCCTGTACGGTGTTCAT
Organism: Rhysida immarginata; assembly: GCA_023313115.1. Lineage (NCBI taxonomy): Eukaryota > Metazoa > Arthropoda > Chilopoda > Scolopendromorpha > Scolopendridae > Rhysida > Rhysida immarginata. Next base: position 148,429 of record JAHWFO010081140.1, on the reverse strand, counting down.
GCAATGTGTGCATGCGCGTTGTCATGCAGCAGAAGGACGCCTTTGCGATGCACAAGTGGAGGTTGTTGCTGACAGTTTCGTGCACATACGATGCAGTTCACGACAGTAGGTCGCAGCAGTGATCGTCTCCCCCTGCTGCAGGAAGCTGTAATGCACTACACCACGGATGTTCCACCAAACTGTAACCATGAGCTTTCTAGGTGCAACAGGGGTTTAGGGAACTGTCGCAGGGGTTCCTCAGCATCCAGCCACTGTGCTGGCCGTTTCCTATTATCGTATAGGAGCCACTTCTCGTCACAGGTGACAATGCGATCAAGAATCTCCGCTTCTTCGTGGTGCAAAAGCAATTCCGTACACACCTCTAACCGATGCTCTTTTTGGTTTTCCGTAAGTTCATGGGGGACCCATTTGTCCTGCTTATTCACCTTGCCGATGGTTTTAAGGTGTCTACTACAGTCGACGCTGATACAGCATGATCCCCTGCAAGGTCCCGAACAATTTTTGACAGGTCCTCTTCCACAGATCACTTCAGATCAGCGTCATTCAACACGTCGGGCGGTCAGTCGCGTGGCTCATTTGCCAGGTCCGTCAATCCCACCCGGAATTTTCGGAACCAATGTTGGACAGTCCGTTCATTTATGGTGCCTACACCGAATACCTTATTGATGTTTCGAGAGGCGTTGGATGCAGTGTGGTTCAACTTGAACTCGTAATGCATTATCGCACACAATTCGAATGAAGTCATGACTATCTTCGCTTGGGATCAAACACTATTAATTATCATCGCAGACATGGCAGCTGATCGCTGATATGTTTATCTCAGGGAATGTACCACTTGGTTATGGGTACTTGATACTAAACGTGGAAACCGTGCTGAAGCGCAGAACCCACCTCGAAATCCGACTTTTGATATGCAACGACCTGATATTATCTCTTCCTGTTACATTTATCTTTATTTTAGATAATTACAAAAACGATGTGGTACATGAATATTTATTAAGAAATTCACAATAGAAAAAATAATATCATGAAAGCCTGTGTGGCGAACATTAGCGACTGGCAGCCGTGATTCTCGTTGGAACTTCACGGCCATCCATTGCTAACGTTCACTGACATCAGCTTCCATGACTTTACTGTGTGAATTTAATATAAATTCTCAAACTATGGAAAACCATTTGCTTATTAAGTAGAGATGATACAGTAATAAATTCAGATCATGAACGCGACCAAAAATGGACAAACTACGGGTATTAATATTCAGAAACATTCATCAGAGGAATCAGAATGTAATTTTAAAAAAATAAAAAAAGAATCAAATGATACTTTAGTCACAACTTCGGAATGAATAATTAAACTGAATGTGTTTTTTTTAACATTTGTGTTTTATACGTTTGGTAAATATTTACAATAATATGTATAACTGTTGTTTAAGAAATATTCACCACTATTCTTTTTTTTTTTATTCAAAACAAAATGTTTTATTAAATTAATTATTTTTAGAGTTGCTTTATTAATTTTTTTTAATAACTAAACTTATTTTTCAAATAAAAAATTATTTCCTCCAAAACACCATAAAAATTTAAAAGTCGGCTTAGATTCGAGCCAATACAGTGCAGTTCTAATGTTTATTCAAACAGTTTCCATCAATGATTTTTAAATTTTAACTCACCTTATATTCATTTTTCGCGAATGAATTTGCATTATCCGTGCTCTAGCTTCTTCATTGGGATGTGGAAATTCTATTTTCCTATCAAGTCGACCTGAACGCAAAAGAGCTGGATCGAGAATGTCAACTCGATTAGTTGCAGCAATCACCTAGAAAGAGAAACGAGTTATTTTCCTTTAAGTATTTTAGAAAATCTTAATGATATCAAACTTATACAGTATCCTTCACTTACTTTAATTTCAGTGTTTGAACTAAACCCATCTAACTGATTCAATAATTCAAGCATTGTTCGTTGTACTTCCCTATCACCAGCTTTTTCACTATCAAATCGTTTAGTACCTTAAAAAATACAACAAACCAACAGAACTGTTACTGGGACTATCAAAATAAATATTACATGTGAAATTGTAAAATAAATGTATAAAAAATACCTATAGCATCCAATTCATCTATAAAGATGATAGCAGGAGCTTTTTCTTTAGCTAGGGCAAAAGCATCACGTACTAATTTAGCTCCATCACCAATGAACATCTGAACCAACTGAGGGCCAGCTAATTTTAAAAAGGTAGACTTTGTTTGAGCAGCACAGGCTCTAGCTAGTAAAGTTTTGCCTGTACCTGTAGAAAGACAAAGTAAACAAATATCAATAAAGAATGGCCGAACTACTGAAACGTTACATATGGAATGATCCTTACCAGGTGGACCATACAAGAGAACTCCTTTGGGGGGTTGAACTCCCAAATTTTCAAATCTTTCTTTGTGTGTCATTGGCAATACTACTGCTTCAATAAGCTAAAATCATTGAAAAATGGCATTAAATAAATAAATATAATCTTTAAATTCATCAAACTCAAAGACATATGGCTAGGTCCTGCAATCTATGGGGTCATCCTGAAATTCATGGAGGTCTTAACTTAATGCAGAGGTCTAGATAGAAATTTTTCAGATAAAAAGGACATATTTTGTATTACAAAAAGAGTGGTGGTCAGCTACTCTTGCGATGTCTGGAATACCAACAGTCTATTTTAATTCTTACTGATTGATACCTTACAACCACCACGTTAAATATTTAAGTTTCTATCT
>JAHWFO010081140.1:108889-133536 GCA_023313115.1 Rhysida immarginata | reverse complement strand
AAAAAAAAAAAAAAATATCTGTATAGTAATTAATAACCATTTCCTTAATTTATTATTTTATTAATTCGGTAATCTTCGTAAATTTTTTCGGACCTGACGTATTCGCGAGTGAAACGAGGGCAAGGCTGTCGAGTGATCTAATGGAGCCAGCAGCTGAGAATACGTTGTGTTGGTGAGGAGGGTATTTATTGCGGTGCTTTATAATTTTAAATAAATAAATATTCATGGATGCTTACCTCATTTTATAAATTATTTCGAGACTAATAATTGTACAGCAAAATTAAGCTTTTGTGCTTAATAACATTGCTGCAACTGCAGTTCTTTGGCGACTGCCATTAACGATTTTGCTTTCAGCTTTCCGCCATTTTTTTTTTCTCATTTCCGCTACTGCCATCATGCAATGCCATCACTTCTAAAATGTGCTTACGCGCTAAGGACGAGTTCCGCTTGGAGGCTTGGATAAACATGACTGAATGTCCTGGGCCAGAGAACACATGACATGCAGTGACAAATGGATCAAAGTGTTCTTCTCAGATGAGCAGAAGTTTAATCTTGATGGCCCAAATGAATGGCAAAATTCCTGAAATTTTTCTCACCTTTCTTCAAAGAATCTGCACCACCTGGAGATGTTGCTATGGTCCAGACAGTCCGCACCATTCACCTCCAACATTTCCCTGTGGATTTCACTCGCATTTTTTTCGTTTGGCTAACACAAAATAGACTACACCTCACTGTATTTCAAAAGTTGATAATGCTAGCCATGTTTTCTCAGTAGTTATTGGTCCTTTCGCTAAGGCGACACTTGATCAAGCTATTGCTATATGTAGCTAAACATTCAAACTATCAGTTTGCCAACTTTGAACATCTGGACCAAAATAGTATTCCATTAAAAGTTTGTTGTGCGTTACTTTTCAATCTTTCCTCGTAGAATAAATAAAGCAATCTTAAAAATGTACATTTCTCTAATAATAATTTTTTTTTCCTTGTTTTAGAGGATGATAGACGTTTAATCCAAGAAACCAAGTCTAACCAGTCTATTATTCTTCCAAAGGTACGGAAATTATTTTGACCTTTTTAATTGTATATGTAAATGGATCTTTTTAATGCCTTTTGTTTTTCTTAATTTTTTTCATTTTTGATTATAACTGCAGTTTCTCATTTCAGATTTCATAATTATTTATTTCAGATTTCTTTGTTTTCTGCTCCTGTGTGTTGTCAGAAATTGCCTAAGGAAGAATCTGGTTGTAAAAGCCCTTGTGAGACTTCTTTTCGTTTACGAAAATCTGTTAGTGAAAACTTTTTGAATAGTTTCAGGTAGCTATTTTAATTTTGACGTCAAAACAAAATTTCACTGTCAAACATTTATTATTAATTTAGAATAAAATCTCGCATTGCTTAATTTCAAAAATTAATAAAATTACTTAACCTCAACCAGAAAATGTAATATTAAAAAAAAAATTTAATAATGGAAAAATTACAATTTGTTATACTTATTTTACTTAAATTTGTGATAAAATATATGTTTAGTAAAATTATATAAAAAGTATTTAATTATTTTGCTAATATAAAATTTCACATGGTCGTTCTCTAGCTAAAAATTGGTTAAAGCAATAACGGCCAATGTGATAATCCCTGATTCGAGTCCAGATCATGAAATTTTTCCTTCCATTTTCTGCCGGCCAGGTGGCTGAGAGGGCTAGGGCGTAGGCTTTCTAGTTCTCGAGTCCACCTGGCCATGGGTTTGAATCCTGCCGTGGGCATGGATGTTTGTGTTTGTCCCGGGCTGCGTACAGATATAACTTGTGTAAAAGGTGCAAAATGACCTTAGTAGTTAACGCCTAAATTTCTAGAACCCCCTCCCTTCCATTTTCTAATTTGTACTCTGTAATAATGATGTACAGGATAATCGAAATGAATGGTATAAAAAAGAAAAAGAGACCAATGACTTCTATAATTAATTTATTTTGGAAAAAATCTGAAATAATACCTTCCAAGTTTCATTTGGCAACACTTAAAAGTCTGCCATTTCCAAAATGCTCACTAAATGGCAGCAGACCAAAAATTTCATCATTAATGATTTTTCAGTGACATACCAGACCAAAAATTAAGCAAAAACTGCGGAATGGAACAACCAAAAAGGGAGGAAACCTCTAATCCACAAGGAGATAGATTAGAGGTTCCCTCCCTTTTTGGCTATTATTGGAACAAATTAACTGAAAAAGCGCTTCACTGTTACTACATCCCAAAATGAGTGAAACAATTTGAGAAGGCAGGCTGCTTATGCAAGGAGAAAAGCGCAGAACAACAAAATGATGCGATTTACTCACAAAGTCAACATACCAATTCAGCAGAGAATTAGCATGCCACAAACAATGATGTGGTGCATTGTTATGGAAATGTCTGCAGTTCAAGCCTTAGAAATTTCACATGGTGTAGATGCTAAAAACCACTGATAAACCAAAATAGAGAGAATTTTGCCTAAACTACTTCAGTATGCTGCCGGAAGAAGAGATACCTGACTTCATTTTGCAACAAGACAATACTTTGCCACAATGGCTAAATGCGCACATGGTTACCTCAACCAGCATCTTCCAGAATTCTGGATTTTCTGTCCTGGTTGAACGTGTGCCATTGATGTTGTGCTCCTCTCCCAGGTCTCCAGTTTTAATCTATTGTGATTATTTATTTTGGGGATATGTGGAGAACGGTGTGATAACACCACTTCAACAGTACTTGTACAGGGTTGTCATACAATGGCTCCATAGATCCTCATCAATTGTCAGCAGTGACTTGTCTGAGTTCAGGATTATTCATCATATGTCTACAGGATACACATTCTTTCAAGAAACCCTAGAGAACGAAATCTGGAACAGCAAGATCAGGTGTCCAAGTAGGCCAAGCAGTGTTTCCAAAATGAAAGATAATACATCCGAACATGCGACATTTGTATATTTTCCTTTTATATCATTCATTTTGAATTGCCCTGTTTCATGGGAATGAGTTCAGTGTGCTTGAGCTTAACATGATTTGAATCTGTACTGGCTGATATCATTAATATTGTTTATATATATTTTTTTCTTTTCAGTGTTTCTTCTTGGCATTTGGAACAAGTTATTCCAAAATCTAATTCAGAAGACATGCCAGCTGCAGAAAAGTCTCAGCTTAATAAATCATTTCTAGTTTTCAGAAAACCTAAATTGGAGAAAAAGCGTAATAATGAACATTCCTCTATTTTTAAGAATGTTTCTGATGCTGAAGATAATGTTTCTTTCGGAGCTCGTGATCAATCAAGTGCCTACATTACTTGCAGTGAGCCATTTTTCTCATCGGATGCAAATAAAACTCAATTAAATGAAGTTTCATTAGATGTAACGGAGATAAATAAGGACCAAAAGTATTCCAGTCTTCATAACTTGTTTGACATTGATGAAAAATCTGTTGCGGGAGAGAGTAGGCAAGATACACCGCGGATCCTTACTTCTTCTCGACGCTGTTCTTCTGCTCATTCGGTAAACCATTATCACGATATAGAAAGTGTTTCGTTTCCTGGTTCACCAATTGATAAAGTTGCACAATCAGATGTTCAGATCAACTCTCAAGACACCAAATGCATTAAAGATAAAAATTCAGTGATGGCACCAAAGGACTACTTGAAGAGATCTAAGACATTTGTTGTAAGAGAAGCTATTCATGTAGATGAGGAAGAAGGTGTCAGCTTCATTGAAACAACTCATGAATCACTTCTTAATAACTCTTTCTGTTCAAAAACTACTGACGTGCCTGATCATATTTCAGATGCTACATATATCTGTTCATGGAAAAACTATAATTCTCACTTAAGTGCAAACTCTGGTATAGGGGCTTTAAATCAAGATGGCACTGTTCGTGATTTTGACAAATTGAATAATGCTCAGATACGAGAACGCCTTAAAGAACATGGTTATCAAATGGGACCTATTACGAATTCAACACGGCGTACTTACATTAAGAAATTGCAAGAACTGGAGAAACGGCCTTCCGTGAGGAAAAAACTATTTACTCCAGATAAAGGTAGAGAAAATTTCTTTTATCAATTAATAATTACATAACTATAGGAGAACTATTAATAGCTATAGGAAAACTATTAATGATTAATGAACTGTATTATTATTCAGTTAAAATGGAGCTGCAAAAGATGATACTGAACTCGCCTCGGTGTCCACTTGCAAGACTCCTTTTTGTTAGTGGAAACTGATGATGGGAAATATTTTACAGTGGAGCCTCGGTTTTACATCTTTATACAGCCCAGCAGCAAAATAACTTATGAGGAAATTTTAAACTCCAGACAAGGTGCTAGGGGAATCAGTATATCAAGGAAATATGAATAAATACTTTAAAATAACAATTTCAAATGTTAAAAAGAAAAAAAAAAAACACTATGTACTAAGTCTTCACTTGTTAAGGAAAAATTCTGCAACCTGGATTCGAACTAGGGACCAAGAGTATCCAGCTGGGTCACTGCGGACGTGGGAGCAAAGTATGGTGATGAGCTGCACATTCATGTTCCCCGGTAAATCCAGATTGTGTAATTTTTATCTTGGCTCGAGTGGCAATTGCTGGAGCATTTTGAACAAAGAATTAAAGGCAGCTATTTGCCATGTGAAAATAAACAATTCTTCTTGTCAACATCTCCTTCCCCAACCTTTATGGAAGAAAGATTGAAAAAGAATATACAGTAAAATCCTGTTACTACATACCTCACTTTAATGTGTATTTCAAAATAACATTTAAATTTAAAATCCCCCAGCAGAAATCCTAGTTTTTTAATGTTAAAAAGTTTAAGTTAACGTACCTCAAATTAACATACATTTCAGATTACGTTCTAATTTTACGTTCCCTAAGCTAAATTATCCCTTCATTACAACAGTCATAAGTTGAATATCTTGCTCTGATTGGTCAATACCTTGATATTGATACAGCCAAAGTGAAAGTGACCAAAGAACCAAAGAGTACGGTAGGGTTTTAGGAATTGAAAATTTTGAAGCCAGTAATGGTTGGCTTTTTAGATTCCGTGAGAGAATCAGAATTACTTAGCGACAATTCTCGGGAGAAGGTTCGGATGGCAACTTAGAAGTAACGGATAGGATAATTGGCGAGAGAGAACGCTAATCAACTGTAATACTGTACTATTCTATATTTGTATTGAATAAAATAATTTAGATCTTTTGTGATTAAATTAAAATAAATATATATCATTCTATGCCTGCTGCACTTCATGTAGTCTTGTGTTTTCTGCATACATACTGCATATGTATCATACGTTAATCCCCCCTCCCTCAGTTTCAGATTAACGTTCCCTTGGAGTACGTTGTAACAGAATTTTACTGTAGACGACTTACTTAATATTGGCTGTAGTGTGAGGGAGCAAGAAAAATCTGTGTTTTCTTTCCTGCAAGGTCTCCAACTTAGCAATAAATGAATAAAACATGAGAAAAAATTAATTTATCATCTCAAATAAAAGCATACAATTTGGAGAAGTATTCAGTTGTAAATTTTTTTATTTCAAACTACTGAGTTTAAAAAAGTTTTTTTTTATTTGTTTTACTTGAATTAAAATAGGAATGATTCTGATTAGAAATTCCTTAATTTCTGTTATTAAATATTGCTTGCATGTTATTGGCAGATTAGTAATGTGTAACAAAGATTTTTATTCCTTCCTTCTCCCATACATTTTCAGTAGAATAATATTTGTATATACTCATATACTGAAAAACGCTGTGTAGAAAAAAAAACAAACCTACCCTTTTTATTAATATTTATACATACTCACAAATGTTTAGTTATTGGGCGTTTTGGTGTTTTAGCTAGGATCATGAAGTTCTTAATTCATAATTTGAAAAGAAAATTGAATAGTGATAAGTGATATCTTTCTTTTGAATGGAAGGTTTAAATGTAGGTTAAATTGTCTATTTATTATAAGATAAAATTATGCAACCTGATTCCTTTGAGAAATGTTCAATCATTGATTATTTTTTGATGACCATCTGCATAGTGAAGAGGAAGCATTTCATTGGTATTCAAAGAATTATTTCATCTGTCAAAGAGAATCTGTCATATCATACCTAGCAATTGTTTATTTATTGGGATAAAAGATTAACAATTGACTCTTGCTTGCTCTTTTGTCTTCACTTATCTGTTGTCTTAAACAATGAATTAGTAGATTGTTTAAGACTTTGTTGATTTTAAGTTTTACTTCATTTTTGCTATCAGTTTTGCATTGTTCTTCTTTGTAAAAGAAATTTTTTAAAAGATGAGAAGATCTTTTATGAATCTTGAGCTCTTTCAGAAAAGTAAGATTGCCTTTATCCAATGCATTTGTTTGTTTGCTGTTTCTTTGTTTTATCCTGTGTGGCTTTTATTTAACTAATTTTGTAAATTATCTACTTTCAGATGTAGTCTATTCTGTACAATTGATAAAAGCAATGGAAGGAAAATTAAATTTCTCTGCAGTAAAACTGCTGGAGAAAAATCTACGAGAGACTTTTGAAAATCCTTCCCATAAGCACAAGTGGAGAGAAGGCACGACAAAAAACTGTTTTAATTATTTGCTCTTGGATCCTCGTGTGACCTGCAATCTTCCTGTTAGGATCACCATGCTATCTGAGAAAGAAATCTTTAAGATTTTTATTGCATCTATCTTTTACATTGGTAAAGGAAGGAGGACCCGGCCCTTTTCACATTTGTGTGAAGCTACTCGTTACATAAAGAAGCCAAATAGAAATGTAATTTTTAATCTTTTTGAAGCCTTTGTAGAGCCAATATATTTTTTTTAAGGATTACTTTATAAATAGTTCCAACACACAGTATTTGCTTAGTATTTTGATTACTATTTAGACATACACCGAAGAGCCAAAACATTATGACCACCTACTCAATAATGCATTGCGCCACCTTCGGCCTGCAAAACAGCTGCAACTCGCCTTGGCATGGATGCCACAAGTTCTTGGTAGATGACTGGAGACAGGTTGTACCAAATGTCTGAGCAGCGGTCACGTAAAGTCGAGATATTCCGACATGGTGATGTTTGAGCTCTGAGCTGCTGCTCCATGACATCCCAAATGTGCTCTATCGAATTAAGATCTGGCGAGTTAGGTGGACAGGACCTTAATTGGAATTCCGCAATGATGTTTAGATGGTCCGCAGCTTTAATGGTCCGTTCTACCACAACTATGGGTCCCAGAGCCGCCCATGAGAACGTCCCCCAAAGCATAATACCCCTACCAGTAGCCTGTGAATGGCCTGCTGTATAGGGGGGGGGGGGGGCAACGGTTTGCCTGGAAGTCTGCGTACCCTGACACGACCATCGACGTGATGAATAAGAAATCGTGATTCATCCGACCAGGCAACTCTCTCCCACTTATCCATGGTCCAGTCTCAATGGTCCCAGGCCCACTGTAGGCATAGTTAACAATGACGCTTGATCAATAGAGGCACACAAGTGGGATGTCTGCTGCACAGTCCCTTATTCGACAGTGTCCGCTGAATGGTGTGTTCCGAAGCACTTGCACTTGATCTTGCTTTACCAGCAGGACAGTCTCCGACGTCCTTTTTCTTTGATGACGCGTGGGTGTCCAACACCTTGACGTCTACTGCTGGTTTTACCGTCATTTATCCACCTTACATAAATACTAACAATTGCAGAACAACCTACCAGTCGTGCAGTTTCGGAGATACTCATTCCGAGTCTTCGGGCCATTACAATCTGCCCTCTATCAAATTCACTTAGATCAGCAGCCTTTCCCATCACTCGCAAAATTAAGTGCAAGACTGATTCCTTACTTTCTCCAGCAGCAGTTAAATACCATTCCCACTTAATTACGTGCCCTCCATGTGATCCAGATGAGTTCATTCACCAATGTGGAGATGGTCATAATGTTTTGGCTATTCAGTGTATAATATGATTTTGTTATTGATAACTTACTTTGCATGATACTCGTGGAATTTTTTCCTTCTTTTTTCCTCCTCAATATTAAAGGGGCTCTTGAAAATTAATATTCTAGTAAGATTTGGATCGTTATTGAAACAAAGATTAAAAAAGTATTGCGGATAATTATAACCTTGTCCTCATAGAACTAAATGCAGGACGAGTTTAAAATCACGCACATCAAAGTTTAGCTACCCATAAAAGTACCAGTTTGAGAATTTAAATGAAAGTAAAGTATCACAGAGATTAGTTGAAATGTTGGCTTTTATTTTTAGCAGACAAACTTTAGGCGTTACAATAAATGATCGAAATAACGTCCTCTTTCACGAATACAAAAGCGCGTTTGTTTTACCAGATTTCGTGAGACTCTGCGAAGCATGGTAGTATTGATGTTAGAAATGGCTGTTGTGGTGTTTGTTTTCAGCTCAGCAATCGTGTGTGACTATTCACATAAACCACGTTTTTCAGATATCCCCATAGGAAGAAACGGGAAAGTGATAAATCTGGCAAGCGCAGGGGCCACAATCCCTGGGAAATGATGTGCTGATCGAGAAATTCGTTCAAAAGATGCATAGTGCTGTTCAATATGTGACAAGTCCCACTGTCCTGCTGGAACCAGCAGTAACGTTCATCAAATTCCAGCAGTGAAATGAACTGTGTAAATGGTGGCTGCATACATCTCACTGTTAAGAGTGGTTTCAAAGAAAATTGGGCCTACAATCCAAGAATTACACTACAACATGAATATTCCCTGTATCTGAAAAACACCATGCCACCACTTTGAACAACAAATGCTTTACAAATGAAATCTGTGAGCACGAGATCACTGATACCAATTGAAATACATTCGAAACGATCTGCACTGCCATCGAAACTTTGATGTGCGCGACTTTAAACTGACCCTGTACTATGTAATTTAATTCATAAGGTTTAGTCCTTGAATCTGTGAGGCACAGCTTGCATAATTGTAATCTGTGGCATTCAATGATATTTTTAATAGTTATAACAAGTAATATATATACTGGTAATATTAACATAGTCATGTTTAATTATAGATGAGTACCAAAATACAACATATTTTGGATATTTGGTCTTCAGGTGAGGGTGTTGTATCTCTTCACTGTTTTCAAAATGTCATATCTGTAGAAGCATATACAAGAGAGGCATGCATGGTGGATGCCATAGGTAAATAAGAAAATAGGAATTAACTTTTTTTTCTTCTCTCTCTCTTCAATTTTCGTGTTTTAGAACAAATTAATGGGAAAATTTTTATATTTATTTGACTTTTAAAAGGATTGCAAAATCTGACCAATCTGAAACGAGGCGACTGCTATGGAGAAGCGTCTACATGGTCAAACGAGAAACGATGCCAGTTTGGTGCCTATTTGCTGCACAATTGTCTGAACATCTTTCTGCATGAAGGTGAAAGGCAGATACGACCTTATGATGTGTGAATTAGATAATATGAGTGGGTTAGCCAATATTTCTCAGGTTGTTTTCTCTGTGATATCATTCTCTATACATTCCAAGTTGCCATAATTTACTCTAATGACATTATTTTTTTTTTTATTTATTTATTTTTTATACATTTTTAATTGTTACATTTTTTTTATAGAATTTGTTGGATTCATGTTATTTGATGAAATCTACAGTTCATATTTTAGATATCCGTTTTATATCTTTGTTTTTTTGTCCTTTTTTAAACGTGATTTTTTTATTTTTATTTTAAATGCTCACAAATATCGAAGCTTCTTCGGAAAATTAGAATGCTATTATATGCTTTTTTTAATGTTGTTAAAAGTTTTTGAAGATGTTTAAAAAAAAAATTCTCCCATTGTTAAATCGCATTTTCATAAAATGAAAAAAAAAAATACTAAAAAATAATTTTTATATATTCTTAATGCTTATTGAATGAGAAGTTTTAACTACCTCTAATTGATCATTGAACAAATGTCAATGCATGCTTATTTTACTGATTTTTTTAAAATTTTAATTTTTGAAATTCTTTTTTCAATTTCACATTTTTTTAAAATATAATTTATTTTAATTTAAAAAATGAATTTCTAAAACCCTAACAAAGTTTGGATAAAAAGAAACATTAATTGTAAATTTTTGTTAATAAATAAATTTACATATAATCAAAGTTTTATTTAATGTTTAAATTATTACTTATAGCAGCATTCATCACAATAATACGAGTGGTGATCAAAAAGTAATGTCGCGTATTTTTTTTTTCTTCAGTAACGGCAGATATGAGAAAATTGTGATGTGATACACAGGGTCGGGACACATTATTATGACCACCTCTCCTCGAACATGTTGGAACGTCCCAAGGTATGCAGATGAAAAATCATTGCATATCATTAAAAGCTGACAATAGCAGATGTATAGTAGCATCCGTTAACACAGCATGGGCAGAGCAAGTGACCTGTCGGACCTCCAAAAGGGGATGATCATTGGTTATCGGGCCAAGGGAAGGACAGCATTTTAGAAACTGCCACTTTTGTGGGCTGCCGTTGTGAAGGATGTACCGTGACTGGACGAACCAGACAGTTTCGAGCAAACGAAGAGGTAACTGTGGGGCCCCACGGGCCATCGATCCTAGAGGCTGCCACTGTTGAGCAACTAACTGACACAGCAAATGAACAGTGAGGCCACTAGGCGTGTCAGCACCAAGACAGTGCAGCGATCCCTCTTGAGGTTGGGGCTCCGGAACAGGCGTATGGTAACAGCACCCATGTTGATGCCTGTGCATCGCCAAAACTCCTCCGATTCGCAGTGGGCTATCGCCATTGGACCTTGGCCGAGCGGCAAAGGGTTGCTTTCTCTGACGAGTCGCGGTTTCTGGTGAACAGAGTGGATGGACGATGAAGAATTCGCCGGGAAACATCTGAGAACAGGCATCCCGACACCATCATTGGCAGACGACAGGCTGGTGGAGGAGGTGTGACTGTTTGGAGGATGTTTTCGTGGTATGGTCCGAGTCCACTGATACCGCTGGACGGTACACTGAATGCTGTTCGTTACTCTTCATGTTGATAGTGTTTCCTCAGGGTGATGGCACCTTTCAACAGGACAATGCTTCCTGCCATACTGCCAAAATTGTCCACGACTGGTTCGAGGAGCATGAGGATGAATTCAAGCTACTCCCATGGCCACCAAACTCCCCGGACCTCAACCTCATTGAACATTTGTGGAACCATCTCGATCGCCATGTCTGCAAGCTGGACCCTCCACCACGCACGGTCATGGAATTATGGGATGCACTGATCAGTCCCAGATACCTGCAACCACCTTCCAGGGACTTATTGACTCTCTGCCACGTCGACTAGCTGCTGTGCTTGCTGCCAAAGGTGGACATTCCGGATACCAGCAGGTGGTCATGTTAATGTGTTCCGACCCTGTATAAAAATTAGTTTGGTTCATTTTTAAAGTTTCCTGTTAGTGTCGTGTGCGTCTGCCAAGCAATAACGACATGACAGTCCAAACAAAATGTCAGCTCTCATTTCATCGTCCAGTGCTTTTGAGCGGTGGAGTGTTATGTAAAAGGACTGAAATCGTGTTGGTGTACAGAGGTGGTATGTGCAGCTCCAAACAGTGCAAGGATTTTAAATAAGGATGAGAGGATCTGCTGGACGAACATCGCTCTGGGTGGCCATGGGAATCTATGACTTGATGGCAACATTGCCACTGTGGAAGCTCTGGTACAGGAGAAGCAGTGGATTGGACATTTCATATGGGACTGCGTACAACATTGTTCACGAGCAGCTCGGTTTTCGCAAAGTGTCATGCAGATGGGTGCCATGACAGTTGACGGCCAAACATCAAGTTGCTCGTTTCGATGCTTGTTTGCTGCATCTCGCCCAATACCAGGAGGAGGGTCAGGATTTTTTGGATCGAATCATCACAGGTGATGAATCATGGATCCACCATTTTACGCCCGAAACCAAGATGCAATCAGTATGTAAAGCAGCAATTGGCACACCTCATAAATGATAAGTCTGAGCAAGTTTGACATTGATCAATAATTGTGGAATCAAAACAATATTGAATTGGAGCGAGAAATGTTTCAGGCTTTTCATTAACATAATTTCTTTATAAAAGGCGTACAAAATTAGGTTTTTAAACATAGGTGAACTAAATAGACTGAAAGCAAGCAAAAAGTTGTCCCGCTTCCAAAGTTTGTATGTTGGTTCTACGACCAAAGCAGAATCTGTTATAAATATAATTAAGTTCTTGTACAGACAGAAAAAGTAGACATCCAAAGGTTGAATGAAGCCAGTACATTTCGGTTCCTTTTAAGGATGCAACAAGGTGTACATTCAGAGATAATTTTTCGATCTTGAAAGGCAGTCCATGAGTTAGCGACCAATAGAATGTTCTGTTGTTCAGCACATGGGAAGAAAACTTATGTAAAGAATGTCCTTAAACACTCTTGGACAAGTATGTACTTAGGTGGTTGCAGTGAATCGACATGCATTATCATATATGAATGGGTGGTTGCAGTGATGGAACCACTGTTAGCGTAAACATGTTTTATGCCTTGGTGTCTCAATATTCTAGAGCTGTGAGCTTCTTTGTCGAACCTGCTTTGGTCGCTGTTGAATACTTGATGTGAGCAGGAGACAAATTTTCATCAACGATGAGTTATTTAATGCTTTTCATGAATTCTTCAGAAATCACTTCCAAGTTTGAACTTTGCTGTAGGTAGCCTCGCCCAAATCGATGCGTTACTGAACGGAGACAATCTGATGTCTTTGCTTGAAACTTCGGACCCATCGGTTTGAAGCCTTGAACTTCAGGCTTGGAGCAATGGCTGCCTTGTGTCGCAGAGCTATTTGTCGAATATCTCTATCCTGAATAATGCTGCCAGCTTGAACCATTTTACAGAAGTCTTCGAAAGTTCTAATATTAATTTCAGCCAAACTTGCGTGAAAGCTCATAAGTCGCCCCTTGTTTGAGTTTGGTCTCATAGCGGCATAAGACATTCTTATTGGCAATTTTTCTGTAGAGTTTTTGTACACTTTGAAATTTCCTTCTCGTGCCAGTTTTTGTTGTTATCATAGGCATTCTTGACATAGCATTCATTGTATTTGACTTTCGGTTTCTTTTCGGGGGTGGCAACTCGTACTCTTGATTGACAGTGAGACACTGATTTTTGACTTGATTGTACGGGACTGTCATCTTCGCACTCATCGCAGAGAGCCTCAACTTTGTCTTCTTCGTGGATGTAGCTTTGTTCGAAATCCAATGTGGTTTCTTCATCAATGACGTAATCGGTGTTTAGCATTGCTTTGATTCTGTAAGCCATTTGCTGCTCCTCTAACGTAGCACTTCCACTGAATGTTCCAGGAAATTCTTGAGCCAAAAGTGATAGCACAGCTAATGAAGAGAAAAGTAGAGATGTGATATGGTCATGTTATGTTTGTCTGCAAATGTTTGTTGGAAACAGAATTGGCCACCATGAGTTCAAGGCTCTATTCCAACCCCCTTCTTCGGAGGAACATAAAGGAGGCTCTCCTCATGTCAAGGTTCCAGGCTACTGATGTTGGACAAGCGGTAGTTACTAACGGGCCGGGTCCCGCTCTGTGATCATTCCAGGGGTATTCCACAAGGGGCGGCAGCTTACTCGAGTTTCGGCTGCCCTTTCACTCTTCGTACTGGTTAGGCCAGCTAGAGGCTCTACTCAGCTCTAGGGTGCTCATGGTCGTGCTGGATTGTGATCACAGGATACAATTAAGTCTAAATTTGGTTAAGCTTCACTATCTGCACACTTGAGGTGCTACCCAAAATTTCCCGAAATGTATCTCTATAAAAGACTGAACTTCCACTGTCCCCTTCAAAATAATCTCCTTGGGCATCTATATATCGCCTCCAGCGATGTTCCCACTTCTGGTAGCACTCCTGGAAGTCCTCAGATTGGAGGATGTTTAACATCTGCTGCGATTCCGCTTGGATCACTTCAATGGAGTCAAATCACCACCCTTTTAGCTGCAATTTCAATTTTTGGAAGTAGTAGAAATCGCATGATGCCAGGGGACATCAATCATTTTGTTTTTGTTGAAGTCCCTCGCAGCGAGCGAAGTGTGTGCCAGAGCAGTGTCGTGATGGAGCAGCCAGTCTTTCTTCTTCCACATATCTGGTCTCACGTTTTCCCTCAATCGTCTCAAAACAGTCCAAGGCGATCGCAAACATCGTAGATGGTCTGCCTTCGGTCCTCTCGGATCAGGTCACACATTTTCATGATCATTTCTGGAGTTGTGCTTGTTGTCCATCGACTAGAATGCTTGTCGTCTTTCACAGACTCCCGACCATATTTGAAACGCTTAAACCACTCAGATGTATGGGTATGGGTTTGGCCAAAAGCTTGTTCACCAAAAGCCTCTTTCAACAGTCTTTGGGTTTCAGCCGCAGTTTTCTTCGGCTTTAATATCTCAAGAACCGCAGCACAAACAACACAAAGTGACAAAAATAGCTCAAACTCAAAATCACATGGACACAGGATGACACCGCTTGGCACCATTACAGGTGAGATGTACCCCTAACACCATCTATCGGCAAAACTTAGTACCTCTTACGGTTTAGTCAGAATAAAACAATTTCAGGAAATTTTGGGTAGCATCTCGTAGCGTGATGACTGATCATACGACCAAGGTTAGTGAATTTATTTTTTATAAACTGGGGAGGGGGGGGCTGTGACCCCCTATTCTATTTAGCCTCAGTAGATGGCTAAGAAGTGATGGTTAAATTGATAAGAATTTCACTTGTCATTGTCGCCATGATGTGCGGATAGTGAAGATTAACCCTAAATTTATTTTGTTTTGGAGCTTACCTTCACTAAACTACTCGCGCTGCCGACTAACTTCAACTGACGCTATCATCTGTTCCTGTTATTGGCGGCAGTTGCATCTGTGGATGTGTAGTCAACCTTTTATGTAGTCCATGCCTTCCTTTGTAAGGCTTCTGAAGCTAAATTTTCTTTCTTGGTTTTTATTATTTTTAAGTTTATTTAGGGGGAGGGTAAGCCTCCTTTTACTACTGAGATTCGATTTTGTTAATTATTTGTATGATCACTATACTTTTATGAAATCCTTTTTCCCTATAGCTAAGTGGTTAGAGCATCGGGGCGTATACCCGGAGGTCCCTGGTTCGAGTCTAGGCCGTGGAATTTTCTTTGCTATTTTTCTCTATTTATTAATTAATATCGAAAGTAATGGTGTGAAAAAATCCTCCTATGACCATTTTCCAATAATTATTGATTTTTTTTTATTTATTTATTTTTTTTTTTTAGTAAAGGTTTCATAACAAAAAGATGAAAAAGAATTCCATTTTATTCTTAATTTTTCCAAAGCAGTCTTTAAAATCTTTTTTAACAGCTTGTTTTTCCTTTAATTTTTTGGAAAGAAAGTTCTTTGGCGCCATTAAAAATCGATAATCATCTCCTTTGCCAAGTTTTTTGTTAAGAGAAACCGAAATAATTGTTATTGGATCGGTTGACGAGTTGAAATATCCAATGACTGTTAAAATTTTAATTCTTTATATATTCTATTTTTTAAAATTATTAAACGAGTATTTGCTCTAAGTATATGTAATATGACAATCTTCAGTCCCCGTGTTTTTGACATAATCAAGAACAGATGAAGTCCCTAGTTTTCTTCTGTTCTTGACATAATCTTATTGCAGCTTTCTCCGTTGAGGAAAAATCGAATAGAAGCTATCCCTTTAATTTTTTGCAAGCTATTTTTAAAATTATTTCGAGGAAATTTGGCATTTGCAATAATTTCTTTGTAAGGAGAACTTTCCTGGTCCAATTTTTTTTTTTTTTTTTAAATCGATGAAATCTTATTCTGAAGGAAACATGAGACAATTTAGAAATGCTCACCATGACGGAACGACATGCGCGAGTTGAATATTTTTACGTTATAAATAGATGTATTAAAATCGTTATCCAAAAGTTAAAGAGAAAAATTAATTCTTAAAATATTTGCAAAATCTTATTAATTACTTTTGTTGCGAGATTTATTGCTCTTAATTCGTCAATTCTGAGATATGACTTATTTCGTATACCGAATTTTAATTCACTATTTAAATTGTATACTATTTTAGATTTAATCCATTATTATTATTACCGGGTGGGCAAGTGCAGTACATTTTGGTGTATATACTTACTGGAACATGCAGTTTCGATTTCTGCGGGAAAAAAAAATAGTACCAAAAGTCGCCATAGGGGGCGCTTATTTCAAGAAAACAATGAATACCTAATTGTCAAATGAACAAATACCGTACAAACCAACTTTAGTAACAACAATAAACAATGTTTTATTTTTAATTACAAATGTGTTTCAATATGACCACCAGTGTGCTGTTCCAATAGCTGCATGCGCTACACAACATTTTCTACGGCAGCTCGCAGCATATCTGCATTAATTAGTCTGCTATGTAACGTTATTTGATCCTTTAAGTTTGAGAGGATAGGAACGTGTGCTTGATACACAAGGCTTTTCAAATATCCCCATAACCAAAAATCACAAGGGTTGAGATCAGGCGACCTGGGTGGCCATACCATGGGAAATGCACGACTAATTATTCTGTTGTCTGAAAAACGTTCACGCAAGATCTGCTGCACCTGACGTCCGATGTGCGGTGGCGCAGCATCCTGCATAAAAATGGTAGAATCCAGACAACCCTTTTCCTGCAATCGTGGTATCACCAAATTCTCAAGCATATGGCATACCTGGCAGAATTGTCGGAACAAGTCACCGGTCCACGGGGACGGATTTCTTCAAAAAAGTACGGGCCGATGATGAAAGAAGCAGTAAAGCCGCACCATACTGTTAGTTTCGGTGAGTGCATAGGAGTTGGCAGACACACTTGTGGATTTGATGCAGCCCAAATACGGCAGTTGTGGGTATTGATATCACCATTCAAATAAAAATGTGCCTCATCACTCCATAAAATTTGCCATGGCCATGCATCATCCACTTCCATACGTGCTAAAAATCTCAACGAAAAGTCAGTACGGGTACGTTCATCTCCAGGAAGCAATTGTTGAACAGGTGTCAGTTTATAGGGATAAAATGTCAATGTCTTATGCAATATTTTCCTCACCGTCGAATATGGGATATCTGCAAGGTTATTAGAATAATAAGGTTGCGCCATGGATGAAGAAAAGAGCAGATCTCGCAACTTCTCGCACAATCTCAAAAAGATCTCGGCCTGCTGTGACGTCATCCAGAGGCGAAGTGGCGCGATTAGCAAATGAGTCAGCGCGAATTTCGGTTTGATTGAGGCATTATTAGGTACTTTCGTGGAACTCATGAAATCTATTTCGGAATAAAATTGTTGCTCGTACTGCCTATATCGTGATGAAGTGAATATAGAGTAATTAAACTTGAAATTTTATTGTTCAAATGGTTTGCAACTGTGCAATAGCGTGTTGCCAGAATGAAAGAGAGGTGGAAGCATTTCGTTCTTCTCTTTTCCCAAGGACTCTTTTGCTATAACCCTAAACAATGAATTCATTTTATTACGCATCTAATTTTTATAGTTTCTTTTAAATTTGACTATTCGAGAATTCTCTTGTCGATGAAAGCTTACTCGATCAATTTTCATTTAATCTGTCGATTCAGACTTATTCATATAGACAGGAATAGATGAGACTCCTCATATGTTCCTGATATAACTTTATTTACTGTAAAATCAAAATTGCAATAATTTCATCGTTTTATTTTAATATTCAGAAATTACATTTCATGCCATTATTTAATATTCAATTAATTTCCAACCATTATTATGTAAAATTGAATTCAATTACCGTCGTGATCGTATCGTTTTCTGTTGAATCGCTTCATTCCCTTCCGCGCCGCTTGCCTCTGGATGACGTCATCCGCTTTGCTTGGATTCGACCAATCGTACGGAACCTTCCTGAGCGCGCAACCTTATTATTCTAATAACCTTGGGATATCTGTTTGGCGTGCTATTGCGTGTGCACTGCTGGTACCCTGCACAGTAGTCGTCTCCTGTTCCACAACAGCAGTTGCAACTTCTTCAACGTGTTGCTGCCTGAAGGCCGGTTCCCACTAGCGCGGAACCGCGGCGGAAATACCGCGCGTGACGTAAGCAGCGCGGATTTGACGTCATACCGCGGCGTAAAATCCGCTACCGCCTAGAGTTGAGATGGATTTAACTTAACCGCGACGGTAAAATCCGCCGAGGCAGCGTCCGCCAATGAAATCAATGCATTTGTGTGACGTTGACAATCTCTCCAAGATGGCGACGCTAATGAATAGTATCGTTTAGGAGTGTAGCAATCTTAGCGAACATCATCAAATAAACAGCAACACCCTTGCTTGTATCTCCGTCCATTTTTGTTTATTTGCAAAGACTTAAAACGCTACGTCCATTTTTTTATGCGTTCATTATGGGAAAAGGCTCGAAGAGAATCCTCGAAAGCGATCTTCGAAGAGACTCTTGAGCTGTAGCGTAACGTGCCGCGATAGTGGGAACTGATCGGCGGAATTATCGCTGCGCTTAACCGCGGTGGTTTTAACCGTTCCGCTTTTCACGGCGGATAGTGGGAACCGGCCTTAATTCGTTTGCGTCCCCGGCCTGGTTGCACTCCTAGAGTTCCGGTAGATTCAAATCGTTCAATCATTTTCCGTAAGTTAGTTATGCTCATCGGTCCTCTTCGTAACGTTTTCAATCGCCGGAATTCACGAAGGGCAGCACTTGCATTGTCGCTCTTCTGATAAAACAACTTGACTAATAACGCCCGGTCAGGCAGAGTAAGCGTCATCGTCAGGCCATTCGTTCGTGAATGATGGGAAATCCTCAGCCTTGTCTTTCATTGTCATGATTGCTCAACACGGAACGCGCTTATGCAAATGTATTCATTGTTTTCTTGAAATAAGCGCCCCCTATGGCGACTTTTGGTACTTTTTTTTTTTTTTTTGCAGAAATCGAAACTGCATGTTCCACTAAGTATATACACCAAAATGTACTGCATTTGGCCTAATAGAATTCCCGCTAGCGAGCTCTGAACACCTCACGTTATTTTTTGAGGTAGAAGGTTGAAATTCGGAAAGTAGCATACTATGTGCACCTTCACTATTCAGTTTGGTTTTGATTGGCCCACTGGGGGCGGAAATCAGAGGGGACCAAAAGGTCTACGCGTATTTATGCATATAAAGGAGTGAAATTCGGTATGCAGATTCCTCTAAGCACGATCAACATTACTGTAAAGTTTGGGCCAAGTTGTCCCAATAGGGTCGGAGTTGTGGGGGTGGCACTCATTTGGTCATTAGAACTATGGCAACATATGGCATGTGATATATCATTCGATCGGAAATGATGAGAAACGAAAGAAGATAGAGCTCTTTCTCATTTTCTAAATACTACGTTCGAGAAAATCAATATTTCGATTAAAAATGGGGGGGGGGGGTTGTCGGGGCACAGCTTAGGATTGGTCACCAAACTTGTTTTTGTGTCCAATTCTCCTTCGCTGTTGCATTATTATTATTATTATTATTATTACATAACCGTAGAATATTTTTTGAAAAAATGCCTTATATAATGGACTATAATCTGTGAAATTCGATCATTATACAGGATGTAAATTAAATGCTGGACGTTACTTGGAGAATTGTTTCCTAAGGACAAAATAAGACGAAAATGTTCTTGGAAGTTTTTAATAGACGGCATACGTTTCGAGAAAAATGACTTTGAAATGTGATAAGGTCAAGTTTTGTTCGCAAATTGGACGACTTACGGAGAATATAGCCCGTTAATCGTTCCGATGCGCACGTACGTCCATTGGTTTGCGAGTAATAATTTGCACCCTGTACGTCTTTTACATCAAACTGCTTTCTCGCTTATTTCATACTGAAGACGGTTTTGATGCGTACATACACTATGATCAAAAGTTTAGGATCCAAGCATTTCTGCGCCGCAGGCTTCAGATAACAGGAATTAATAAGCGGTGACACCCCCCTTTTGCTCTAAGTACAGCTTGCCACCACTTTTGGTAGTAAGAAGCTGGAATTTCTCTCCATTCCTGCCTCAAAGTACTGGTTAGTTCAGCCACGGATGATGGACGGCGTGGTCTGGCTCCTATTCAACGTTCCAATTCATCCCGCAAGGTATTCAATGAATTGAGATCGGGGCTCTGGGCAGGTCAATCCATTTCTTCAACTTTGTTGTCTTGAAACCAGTCGTGTACAGACTTTGCTTTATGGCAAGGAGCATTGGCATGTTGATACAGGCCCATCCGCGAACTGTTTCCACAATGTTGGCAGTGCACATTTGTCCAAGATGTCTCGATAAGCAACAGCATTCATCGTTCCTTAACAGAAACAAGCTGGCCCAGTCCGAACCATGAAAAGAACCCCATATCATGACGCCACTTCCTCCAAACTTTACAGGCTAAGGTCAAAAACCCTCACCGGTGAGAGAATGATGACGTAATTTCTCACTGGGCTAACCGGTTAGGCATAGCAGCACTAACTGGCGTTTCTGACCGCGTTAAAATGACGTCACAAATTTCTCACTGGGATTTCTGACCGACCAATATTAGCGTAAAGTAGAAACACGGAAGTACAGATCGAGACCGACGAGTTCTGCAATGTGTTATAAAAAACCTATCTATCACACAAGGACTTCAAAGTGAGCTCAGAAAGAGAGGCCAGTACAAGAACTATCTCCCATCGTTTGTATCGGATTTCCTGGTCGTGCAACTGCTCAAAAACTGTTGATCATGTATACCAATTGTGCAACAAATATGGTCACTGGACTGCAGAGATCATCAATAAACCAGACTGTTTTATCGATGGTCTCTGCTGGACTGTTGATCAATAGAAGAGTGGTATTGCTATCTGAAGACTCGCCTTATACGATCTTGCTCTCTGATGGACGTGCAGATGCCTGATGATTGGCAGAGCGATTTATTCCCGCGTTGAAATTTTGAGGCGATTGCGTAATGGTCTGGGGCTGATTTACTTTGATTGCGTTCGGGTTCTGGTTCGTATTGGGATTTTAATGTCTTCCGGCAACAGTTCGCTAATGTATTTCTTGTTTCAGCACGTTAAGTCACGAAGCAAGGACTTTAGCCTCATTTGGCTGGCAAAGCCTCGATTGTTGGTTGCGCATCAGACCTACTTGAACAAGTTCCGTCCGTGCACTATTCGCCGTTCTACAGATGGACAAATATTCCAGCAGCACTTTACGAGACGTGTTCGGAAAATAAGGTTACAAGCCCTGTAGGTGGACAAGTGATATTTTTGTTGAAATAATACTAGCCGCCTGTAACCTTACTTTCCGGACACGCCTCGTACTATAATTTGGCGGAGATTCCCATTACGACAGAAGGAGTCGCAGTCAAGGGAGTCTTAAAGTGTTCGATTTCTAACTGTAAATCGAAATACACGAACTGATGAATGCTAATTTGATACTAAAAATTCATACTGGTTATGCTGGCTATAAACTGGTGCATTGGAAGGAACTTAATCAGTAGAGTTGCAAGCTGTGATTTGCGATCTAATCCGAAATTCCAGGATCCATTGATTTGCTTCCAAATGCTAACGGTTCAAACCATCCGATATACTCGTGCAGAGTAGCACACTGAATTTTCGATCTGTGTAACATTCTAGATTGTTCGCTTTAGATATACAGGGTGGTCCATTTAAGTGTAGACATGGAAATATCACGAAAACAAAGCATTGTACGAAAATATGTCCAATTTCCCCCGCGAAGTAATTCACTGTTGATTTTGGACATTTTTTCGTGCAATGCTTTGTTTTTGAAATACAGTATTTCCATGTCTACACATAAATGGACCACCCTGTATATTAGGGGTGCCGTTCAAATTTGTCCTGAACTTTATTTTTGGTAAATTTCATTGTTGTAAAAATCTAGACTTTCATTGTTGGGATGGCAACTACCGCCTATCATGCAAATGCAGCACCACTCATCCGGTTGCCATGACAACCGATTGTTTGTTTGAACAAAATGGCGGACAGCGATGTGTTGACCAAAGTAGAACAACGAATAATCATCAAGTTTCTCCACGACGAAGGTGTGAACGCATCTGAAATTCATCATAGACTTCAAAGACAGTTCAGCGAGTCATGTTTGTCTCTATCATTCGTCTTTGCTTGGTGCCAAAAATTTGAAGGAGGCGAGAATCCACCGGCAATGAACCTCATAAGGCAAACAGATAATATAATATAAATAATATACATAAGAACAAGACTGACTTGGCCGATCTGTGGAATCCATCGTCTCATAAGGCAAGGCCAGCAACTGCTGTCCATGATGGTATCATCGCACGAACAAATGAGCTGATAAGGGACAACAGACGGATTCATGTCCAAGAATTGGCTTCAATACTGAACATCAGCAATGGCAGTATGGAGATCATCATCAACGTTAAATTCAACAAGATCTGTGCCGTATAGGTCCCTAAGCAATTCTCCGAGGATCACAAAACCACCCGGGTGGAAATCTGTTCCATGCTGCTGCAGCGATAGGACAAGGAAGGTGACAGCTTCCTAAAGAGTGTTGTGACCACCGACGAGACACGCTGACTCACCACGACCCAAGAAATTCAAGATGACACCGTCGGCAACGAAAGTGATGGCAACTGTATTCTGGGACATTAAGGGTATCATTCATGTCAATTTTCTGGAAGAACGTCGAACCATAAATGCACCCTTCTACTGTTTAATTTTGAGGACATCCCTGAAGCCGGCACTAAGGAAAAAGCGACCAGTGGCGTTTGTTTTCTGCAAGACAATGCCAGATCACACACAGCCAAACCGACAATGGACACAATGACGAAGTTCAAATGGGACATCTTACCACTTCCACCATATAGCCCGGATCTCAGCCATTGCGACTATCACATATTTGGACCATTGAAAGAGTTCTTGGGAGGGCAGAGGTTTGGCTCCAATGAGGAAGTGAAAAAGGCTGTCCTGATGTGGTTTCGACATCAGCCTGAATATTTCTACATAAAAAATATGTCAAATTTCAGGTCCAGGTCAAATTTCAACGACCCTCGTATATTTTGCAGTTAAAAATCTCTCGTAGTGAGGAATTTTGTGTTTATGTAAAATTGGCGCCTGTGGCGGGGAGCTATGGCCTTACTGCGCTTCTAATGAAAAATGTTTGGCTATTTAAAGTTTGCATAATCTGGAACAACTTTCCATTCTCAATCTTGCATATTCACAGGACACTCGTTAAGATGTGTACGGGAAATAAAGAAACACACCGATTCAAAATTTTCAAATTACAAACATTTTATTTCAGATCTTTTTTGTTTGTTTGCATTACATTTTTAGTTTTTTTTTATTCATCCTTTATGTAAGCACAAGGCACGTAAAGCAGTAAGGAGAACTTAGCAATAATATCATATCACAAAGTAATGGAAACAACGAGTACAAAATCGAGTGGAGAATTTGACTGGTTTAGGAACTACATACAGACAAATATTTTTTTTTATTTAATTTTTTTTAATAAACTTGCTTTTTATCTTTTTTTTTTTTTAATGTCACCACCATTTGTTTCACAGAACACTCCGCTCAGAAGAGAGCATCATTTTGAGACAGGTGAGAAAGCCGGTAACAAAAAAACGGGTCCAATGGTTAGTTTCAAGTTTGTAATTAATGATAGTATAATTAAGTAACCTGACTTTTGATGGCATATCTTAGTAACTCAACTTAATTCATGAATCTAATATCAAGAAATCATTAAAATAAAATAAAAAATGAACAACATCACTACACCACACTTAGGTTTGTTTAATATTTGGATAGACAATAATAATTAACGTAAAATTGCCAACTATAAATGAATTATTACATTTACGTACATTCAATATACTTTTTTCCATAAAACAATTTTGTTATAAGATATTCAGATATAAAATTCCATATAATAATGAAAATTCATCTTCTCATAGAAAATTTATATTTTATAATAGTTTATTTTGATCGTTAGCATAAGATTCCAGATCATTTCTTTAAGGAAAAATCTTTTATAAAGATTCTTGATTGAACAGTTATCAAATAGTAAAAATGAAAAACGAAATTTTATACACGTTTAACAACAATCATTATAATACAACATTATGTATGTATATATGGTGTTTTCAACAGAAACTGTTTTTTACTGTGCATTTGGCATAATAGCTGTACAGTTTCATAACATTTTTCAAACCCTGAGTCCTTAAACGAGGACGGCAAAAAACCATGCAAATTGTACATGTGTGAGGAAAAGAACGACTAATAACAGTAGTAAAAATAATTTGAGAAAACAGATGAAAACCTAATTAGGATTTCTTGCGTTACCGTGTTTTAAAGGTTTGCAACTAAAAAGAGGCAAATGATATTGGAAATGATAATAAAAGAGACAATCAAACGTTCAAGAAAGAAGAGAGCAAGAAACGCCTGAATGGAGCCTACGACAATAGATCAATAACGACATCGATCTGAAATGGGGGCTTTTGAGCTCATGGTTGACAAGTGACAATTTGGCCTGATAGATCTTTTGTTTTTAGCATATTCTTCGTGATGACGTAAAAGTTTATTTGTAAAGACGTTTTGGCCTTTATATTTGCTTATTTTTTACCAAAAGCATCTGCGGTGCCTCGGATCTTCCCGGAGATTCCTTCGCCGGTCCGCTGGATGCC
>JAHWFO010081140.1:94635-108489 GCA_023313115.1 Rhysida immarginata | reverse complement strand
TGTTCACAAACGTCATGCCTGCAGTATCTTTGAGACACCATTTTGAACAACTCTTTTTGAATACCAATGACGCTTGTGTTTTTACACAAATATTCAGATGTTTGAACGATTCTACTCTCATAGCAGGGGAATGGTGCATTTCCACAAGAGTTCCTATGCAAAATATAGTCTGCTCTGAACCACCTACAAGCCCTACATGAATTCCGTTATTCCTTGTACAATTACGCAGCCGACGAAAAAGGCAGGCCTGGACACTGAAAAGTCATCTGACCATAGTAATCTGAACAAAAAATAAGCAAATAGCGTGGAATGGAACTACCAAAAAGACAAAAGAAAGAATAAAGATGGGTACCTGTTAATTATAAGTAACTTTAACGCAAGTTTTCTGACAAACTAACAAAAGAGTCAAAAGATCTCAGAAAATTATCTAAGTTAAATATCATGGATTTGTCAAAACATTGATTTCTCATTGCAAGGGGCCTTCGATACTACGTAACAATATCACAGATTCTCGTTTCATTCTGCGAAATAACATTTCATATACGTAGCTTTCCAGTGCTCAAAAGTTAAATCCTGTTAATAATTAAGGTCTTGAAAATAATCCTCTTCAAAAGTTAAATCCTCAGTAAGCTCTTTTAACTTTAGTCTGCAGTTGAAGATTCGAGCAGACACGTGATATATTTACTGAAAATTAAATAATTCCAAGATTCACGTGGTGCTGAAAATCTCTTGCATCCGGCTCCTATTTAGTTAATCTAATCTTATTTAATCAATTGACTTCTTGGTTTGTCATCATCGAATCCAGAGAGCAACTTTTTTCCCCATCCCTTCGTTCCTCATCATGGGTTCTCTAAATTGTTTGACTTGATTCTTTGGTTTCTAATTGCTTATTGAAGAGCATGATGCGAGCATTCCCTTTTTCTCACATTATAGTCAGCTCTTGAACGCCATTACGTTCATCTGAACAAAGATTAACCTAAGGATTTATTAAATGCATAGCAAAACTAAAATAATGCGACAAATTCCATGATCTATTGTGGATAATGACGAAACAAGGATCCTCTGTATAAGAAAAACAGCTCGATGTTTAACAAACGGGCAGCAGAATTACATGTTCAGAGCAATGGTTGGAATTAATATTTTTGGACAAAGAATCAGGTTCAAAATACAAAATATAATATAAAATGTTTATTAAACGCGTCAGCAAAAATAAAACTAGAATTATATGTACTTATGTAAAAGAAATCGGGTCGTTTTTGTGATAATCATTTGTCGAATTGTACCAGATAGGCATACGTGAATCGGTATTCACAGAAGCTGAAATAATAAACGTTCATTGCTTTTACCAGAAGATTAAACGGAAATCATACAGAATAGCATTTGTTACTCAGCCGTAAATCAAAAAGGAAGCATTTCCATAACAATATTAATGAGATATTGACTTTAGGCAGAGAAGAGTAGATTCTCGGAATTTTCAGTATTAAGATCATCTTTAATCAATATTCTTTAATCCATACATAACGATAGAGTATGTGTACTTTTCTTCACAAATAATTTAGTTTTAATGGGGTCCAGAGCTCATCCCACCAGGGCAGTGAATTTACGCAAGGGTCAAAGAGTCCCCTAAAAGATAGTGAAAAAGACCCAAAATTATAAAATGTGTTTGAAAATTCCGAAAATATAGAATGTCAGTTGCTGTATGTTCATTCCTTTTGTTTTTTGTGCATGAAGCACAAGACCTTTTCAATTCTCCACGTATACACTTTGAATTGGGTTTATACCAATGATACATTACTTGTGCAATTTTGAGTACTCTTTTAAATCATACATTAAATTAAAAAAATAGCATGCAGAGCAAATGCAAAAAACTAGCTATGAATTCCAGCATTATAAAGATTTAAGCGTTGTAAAAGCAAACTTCAGATTTTGTTATGTCGATTTAGTTCCAGATTGGATTTTCACGAGTTTTTAAATTCTCTAACGTATACAGTGGTGGCCAAAAATTTAGCACCTATATTGCCTTATGTTGTTCAGTTACCAAAAATTCTTAACCAGTTACAAAAAAAATTTACACCAATTAGAGAATTAAGTGTGAAATGATCCAACAAATAACCATGCATGTTGAATTGAAGCAATGAGATAATTTTTTTAATCCTATGGACAAAAATTTAGCACCATATACAGAATAAATAAATAATACATCATAGATTCAGTATTTGGTTGGGTAACCAAAGTTTTTAATAACGACTCCACATCGTCTGTGCATGGATTCCACTAGACGTTTACACCGATCTTCCGGAACGTCATTCCATGCTTCTTTGATGGTGTTGAATAGTGTAGAAATACTATTGGGTTTTGTTTTTCTTTAACAGCCCTCTTGATATCAATCCAAAGCATTTCTATGGGGTTCAAATCTGCTGACTGAGCAGGCCGTTCCATAACTTTGATATGATTTATCTGTAACCATTCCTTGACAAATCTGCTGGTACGTTTCGGGTCGTTATCGTGCTGGAATGACCATGTAAGGGGCAGATTATCATCGGCATAAGGAAGCCAAGGATGGATTTGTAAATAAAACCATCCATGATGCGATTTATATGACGAATTGGACCTACGCCTTACCAGATAAAACAACCCCAGATCATCACATTTCCCCCTCCATGTTTCACGTTTATTACATCTGATGTACTTTCTGCCATCACATGCGACCACAGCACGTTTTTCCACTGTTGTGTTGTCCAGTTGAGATGGGCACGAGCAAAAGCTAACCCAGCTTTCCTGTTCTTTAATGACACAAGAGGTTTCTTTTGTCCCACTCGCACAAACAAACTAAACTGGTTTAATCGTCGACGAATAGTACGAGAACTAATGCTAAAGCAATGATGAGCAGACAATTCACCTCGAATCATTGTTGAAGTTAAGGATATTTCTTTTTTGAAGAGATGACGAATGATACGGTCGATGTGCGGGATTAGTTTTTTAGGTCTTCCTGGCATCATCAAATGTTAGTCCTTCATTGCGTAACCGTCTAATTTGTTCACGGAGATGTAGCGCTATGTTTTGTCGTTTTCCCATGATTGCTGGTTAAAACATGTACAAGTGAAATTAAAACTGTTGCTTATGCAATGTGTATATTAAAACACAACAAACTTAAAATTCGGAATCCACGTTTAAGTCGTAAGCACGTTAGGATGCTAAACCTATGTCCAGCCAAATACTTAAATATTCTGAAACGTGCTCCCCTTTTCATAGTGCATCCTCCAAAAAATAATTTTTTTTAATACTTTGTTTCAGACAGTCTCATTTATTTTGTAGCAGGGGTGGAGTTAACTTTTGAGCCTTGATTTTTCAAATATTGGCAATATGTTTTAGGGCCATTTGGTTGGTGCTAAATTTTTGGCCATATTATATAAAACAGTTGAATTTTTTTTAAATTATTGTCAGAGAAATTTGTAGTGGGCTTATTTTTAAAAGTGATCTAAGAAAACGCGGAGAAAACTTAGGAAATGTTGAAGGTCTGTAGATTTTGAAGGACAAGGAAATTGAATTTAATTAAAAGAGCTTCAACAGTTTTAATACCATTTTTTATTTTATCAAAATTTTTATTACTTATTTTTATAGTGTTATCATGCTATTGCAAAATTAAAAAAAAAAGTTTTTGAATCGTTTTGCAATGCTTATAAAATAGTACAGACGTCATGTTTGAGGAAGTGGACAATGAATTGGGCGTTAAGACTGTGAACATGTAATAGATAGTATTAATTGAATGTATTACAGAATTATTTCAAATATATAAAGTTAACTGCATGACTGGTTAGCGACACCAATTAAAATTTCTTTAAGCAAGAATGGCTACATCACCTTTAATTTGACGCATTTGCTTCGAAACAAACGAAGCATTTTTTGTTGTTTTTTTATTTTTTCAAATAATCATCTCTAAACACAGATCCGAAAGCAGCAGTAAAAAACAAGACTTATTGATCAGTTATCGATTACTTAATTTCAGATGTAATTAATCTCGTATCTTGCGAGCGCCCATTATTCAAACGAACACTTTGAACGAAGACGTTTTATCTTTGAATCCGGTTTCATTCTATTGATCCTTGCAATCAACAATTTAGGTACCCAAAGTGGCTAATAAATAAATAATTCGAAAACTCATTCCAAACAGGACTGTTTTCTAAGAAAACACAATCCCTCGAGTTCCTCCTTGATTTTCTACTTTGTCGTATTTGTTCTTACAGTATAATTATTGCATTCAATTCCGACAATGGATTCCGGTATCGATTGGAAAGAGGACAATATCTCGTGTTTAAGGGGACTGGAAATATGATTCAGACAGATAAACTTTTCATATTTTGTGCCACGATGTTGCCCACTCACCGAAACAATAACGTTGCGCTGGCATTGGAAGCAATGAATTTATCTAATGAAATTAGTCTTCTTAATTATTTAAATAATTGCAACATTTTTTTCTGGAAGAAGAGGGAGCTTGCCAAGGCTTCTTCGTTATTAAGGATATAAAAAATAACACACCATTTTAGTTTCCTATATCATAGTAGGGCGGGGGCTTCGGTCGGAAAAAAATCGACCGAGTTGGGCTTAGGGAGAAAATAATAAGGGCAACAAACAGCTTATTAAATTGCGGAGTAGACAATGAATTTAGGTTTAGCCTTCGTTCCCACCTTTAATCAGAAAACATACATGGGAAACAAACTATTACTTTAAGGATGAGTTTGTATGCATGTGCGCATGCGCGTTGTGCATGTATCAGAGAGAAAGATAATCAATGTCTTCGTTGAGTGTGTAATCAATTTTTAATAAATGAAACCTTTTTCGACATTATTTGAATGGGTTTGGCACCTGACGTGTCAGTTAGAGCACCTGAACGCGAAATGCATGACCTGACATCTCCTTCCAATGAAATGAAATATCCAAGAGAAATTTTAGGGCAGTGCCAAGGAAAATGTACTGTGACGGGTTTTTGTATTTTTCCATTCATGTCTGACATATAAGACTTTTTTTCATTCATTTTAATAAGATAAAAAGATTCGTCCTCTCTTTCTTTCTTTCTTTCTTTCTTTCTTTCCATTCTCCTTGTTTTTTGCTTTTTTTTTTTTTTTTTTTTTTTTGTTTGACTTCCTGAATTTTTTTTTACTTGTCTGCATATGCAATTGCAATTATGGCATTCTCATTGCTGTTCTGTGAATCATAAACTGCGATGCCTAATGACATAGAAACTATTTTTTTCATTCCAAAATTTTTCTTGTATAAGCATCGAGAATTTTGCGGGCAAACTGATTGCACTTAGAAAAAAATTCATGTTGTTGGTGTTTAAATATTTATTTTACACAAATTCAAAATGTTAATCCTCATTGCCTGATGTATACAAGGTATATCGAAAATAGTAAGCTGGCTATATGTAGTCGGTTTCTACAACTAAAATTTTAAAAACATATATGCGAAGAAAACCTCGCGAAAAATCAATATGTTTAAAATGACACCCATTGCTGAGCTCGTCGGATCCAGGACTGCGTTACACGGTCAAAAATCCCTGCTGTGCCCCTCATTTGCATGTCAGTTATCCATTACGTTGAAGATCTTCAATATCATGAAGAGGAGTGGAATAAGCAATAGATTTTAGATGTTCCCGTACATAAAAATTCTAAGTTTGAGATCGGGAGATCTAGCCTATGCTACGAGGGGCGTTCAAATTTGACCTGTACTTTATTTTTTATAAAATCAGGAAACAACAAATAAAAACACACACACCAGTTATTTCTCAAAGCACTCTCCTTGCTTCTCTACACATTTTTTCCAGCTTTCTGGGAGCATCTGCATATAGAAATCTTCAGGCTGATGTCGAAACTACGTCAAGACAGTCTTTTACACTTCTTCATTGGAGCCGAACCTCTGTCCTCCCAAGAGCTCTTTCAATGGTCCAAAAAGGTGACAGTCGCAAGGGGAGAGATCCGGTGTATGGAGATGTGGTAACATGTCCCATTTGAGTTCCGTCAGTGCGTCCATAGTCAGTTTGGCTGTGTGTGGCCTGGCATTGTCTTGCAGAAAACAAAGGAGTCCTGGTCGCTTTTTCTTTAGTCAGTCTTCAGGGATGTCCTCAAAATTAAACAGTAGAAGGGTGCATTTATGGTTCGACGTTCTTCCAGAAAATTGACATGAATGTCCCAGAATACACTCGCCATCACTTTCGTTGCCGACGGTGTCATTTTGAATTTCTTGGGTCGTGGTGAGTCGGTGTGTCGTCACTCCATGCTCGCACGCTTTCTTTCAGGAGTATGGTGATGAATTCATGTCTCGTCGTTGGTCACAACACGCCTATAAAGCTGCGCCTTCGCTGTTCTATCGCTGCAGCAGCATGGAACAGATTCCCACCCGGGTGGTTTTGTGATCCTCGGAGAGTTGCTTAGGGACCCATCTGGCACAGATCTTGTTGAATTTTAGCTTATCGTAGATGATGGTCTCCACACTGCCAGTGCTGACGTTCAATATTGAAGTCAATTCTCAGACATGAATCCGCCTGTTGTCCCATATCAGCTCATTTGTTCGTGCGATGATGCCACCATGGACAGCAGTTGCTGGCCTTGCCTTATGAGGTTCATTGCCGGTGGATTCTCGCCCTCCTTCAAACTTTTGGCACCAAGCAAAGACGGATGATCGAGACAAACATGAGTCGGTGAACTGTCTTTGAAGTCTCTGATGAATTTCAGATGCTTTCACACCTTCGTTGTGGAGAAACTTGATGATTATTCGTTGTTCCATTTTTGCCGACACAACGCTGTCCGCCATTTTGTTTAAACAAACAATCGTTTGTCATGGCAACCGGATGAGTGGTGCTGCATTTGCATTCCAATAATGAAAGTTTAGATTTTTACAACAATGACATTTACAAAAAATAAAGTCCAGGTCAAATTTGAAAGTCCCTCGTATAACTAGTAAAATCAGTTATACGAGGGCTGTTCAAGAAAGACTAACTGAGACGTTGCTTTCACTTCTCGAAGACTTGGTGCAGCCCATCTTTTGAGATAGCCTTCAAATTCGCCTCAGACCGTTTGATGAACTCATTTGGGATCTGAAAATGAATTCTCCACAACTCGGACAGAGATACAACGAATTGATGCTGGTCTTTGTCGCAACTGCATCAGACCAACCTTTTTTTTTATTTTGATGTTGATTGCCTTCCCTCTCTGAAGTCTTTAAATCTCCGGCGGAAGTGCTTCATCGCCATATCCTCTGCTTGAACATTTCAGATACTGTTTTGTTCAGTAGGAAACAAATTTTAATTGCTGCGTATTGCTCTTCACGTGTTGCATCCATTTTAAATTGCAGGCGAAATGCAACTGCCATTAACGAATTAAACGCCGTAGTCGTTGGGATGCGTGTATTTTGATGCCACGCATGAGTGTAGATTTCGAATACTCTTGCTCTAGTTTATAACCCTTCAGTTAAATTTAGTCTCAGTATCTTTTGAACAGCATTCGTAATTCTTCAAGGACTTGTTTGAGTAAACATATCTTTATATATATATATATTGGTGTCTCTTTTTTTAATTGCTTTAGAAACGGACTCCTAATAGCCAGCCCATATTTACGCATACAAGTAAAAATATGCGCTATTCGATTATAAATTGCGTATCATATTCTTAAATACTCTTCTCGCCTTTAAATCTTTTTCAATATAAAGCTGCCTGTCATATAAAAAATTATTATTATTATTATTATTATAAATTAACGTGTTCACCACATCGTGGCTTGTTATATAAAGATCTTACATAACGTTAGTGAAGCAAATGTCTGTTTATTATTAAATGATGAAGATGAACTCATCGGATATCTTCCTCGTGAACGGTGGGAAAAAAAGCAACATACAATAACAACAGCCAAATCGATTCGGTGTTAAAAGATAACATCGCATTCTAAAATATTAAAAATGTTTTATAGGTATGCATGTGTGCGCGAGTAGGCAGCGTTATTATTACTACGGTTGTAAAAGAATATCAAATTTATTTGTCTCTATGAGAGGAGTCCGTACCATTTGAACAAACATATAAATTTGCGCAGGCCTCCCACTAAGACCTAAAATCAATTCCTGTATATTCCTAATCCAATTTTTGCAGTGTCAAATTTTTAAAATAATGGCTCAGTTATCTCCCATCAATTTACATTCAAAATTTATTCATCGTAATGAGATTTCATATCGGAAGAGCAAGCTGCACAAAATGTGCTCACATGCGAACATGTGTAATGCGCAAACACGGAAATTTTTACGTGAAATTTCAACATCGCGAATAATGAAAAAAAGTTTATCAGCGTGTGTGTTTATGTGTGTGGAGAGGCGGGGTGTGGCAATAAAACCTTACAAAAACTTCAAAATGGCTCTGGAGAGCCAAACAATTTATTTTCAAAATTATTCGCCTCGATTGAGGAGTCCGAATATGTCGAATTTATTGAGTTTGGTTTGCTCGTATGAATGCTACAATAAACATTGGTGGTTTCTACAGTATAACTCGAGATCCTGACATGATACAGAAATTTGGAGTTCAGATTTGGAATCAGCACACTCAAATGAGTCTAGAACAAGTATATTTTCCTCAGTAGCAAAAATGCTGTTGACCAGTGTAATACGAGGTTATTCGTAAAGCAAGGTCCGTTTTGCAATAAAAACAAAACTACTACATATATTTTCAATTTTTTTTTCTTTACCAGATTCTATGTACCTTTAGGTATTTTTCCACATAGTTTCCAAGTTTATTTAAGCACTTATCATAGCGCTCAATGTACTTCCGCATGATCACTTCATAGAAGCTGCCATCGGTGAAGAAAATCACGCAATTTTCATTTGTTCATCGTCGCTGAAATGCAGGCTGCCGATGATCTCCTTTAACTCCCGGAACAGGTGGTAGCCAATGGACGCGAGGTCCGGACTGTAAAGCGGGTGGTCAAGTTGTTCCCAACTAATCAGATCTTTTGTTTGGGAACAACTTGACCACCCGCCTTACAGTTCGGACCTCGCGTCCAGTGGCTACCACCTGTTCCTGGATCTAAAGGATCTAAACTGCGTGACTTTCTTCACCGGCGGCAGCTTCTATGAAGTACATTGAGCGCTATGCCAAGTGCTTAAATAAACTTGGAAGCTATGTGGAAAATAGTTAAAGGTACATAAAATCTGGTAAAGTAAAAATTTTGAAATATACAGGGTGAGGCATTTATCTTGAGACAACTGAATATCTCGGAAACTAAGCTTTGTACGAAAAAATGTCCAAAATCAAAAGTGAATTATTTAGCGGGGGAAATTCATTAGTTAAAAAATTACCTCCCTCCCTTGTGAGGGGGGCTGGGGGGAGGGATAACTTTGAAATCTTAAATAGGAACCCCTTATTTTTAATGGTATATTCAGCTTGTACACAATATTCGAGAAATGTTTTATTCTTGGTGTTATTTCAATTGATCCAACCGTTTAGGAGATAAAGGCCCTGAAAGTGTGGAACTTTTAAAGTTTTGAACCCAATTTTATCGACGAAGACAAAGAGATAGAGAGTGGTCTTACAGACATTCCTATTCTACTTTTTAATGGTCTTTAAGAATCCCAAGTCAGAATTTCAAAAATCAAATATATTTCAATACACACGCATAAACTCTGTCTCTATAGGACTGCTGCCCCCAAAAGTTTACTTGTGCACTAAAGACAATTAAAAAGTAGAATAGGGATGTCTGTAAGACCCACTCTCTATCTCTTTGTCTTCATCAATAAAATTGGGTTCAAAACTTTAAAAGTTTTTATACTTTGAGGGCCTCTATCTCCTAACGGTTGGATCAATTGAAAAAAATACCAAGAATATTTGTGTACAATCTGAATATACCATTAAAAATAGGGGTCCTATTAAAGATTTCAAAGTTACCCCCTCCCCCCAGCCCCCCTCACAAGGGAGGGGGGTAAATTTTTAACTAATGAATTTCCAGAGAGACGGTGGATATCACTTTTCCACAAAATGAATTTATTGAACATCATAAATGTACATTTCGGCTACCAAGTAGCCATCTTCAGTATGAATCGAGTAAACATATCGACAATCGAACAGTGAAGTGTACATCGAGTAAACACAGACGTGTAACATGTATATATAGGAAACTTAAGCCAATCAGAGGAAAATCATAATTTACAAAGAAACAGCAAAGTTAGGATTGGTTTAAAGACGCGGACCTAGGAGAGAACTCCTAGTCAACACAATTGTTTAACAAATTGAAATAAGGTCTTCCACACTGTCAGATCTAAAGGTCCACCATCTTGGTTCAATAATGAATTTCCCACGAAATAATTCACTTTTGATTTTGGACGCTTTTTCGTACAATGCTTAGTTTCCGAGATATTCAGTTGTGTCAAGATAAATGCCTCACCCTGTATAATAGTTTTGTTTTTATTGCAAAACGGACCTTGCTTTACGAATAACCCTTGTATAAGGGGATACACCCACAAAAAAGGTTAACTTTTGATCTAACTTTCCCAACCTTTTGAAACTTAGCACACAGCTTAAACAGGCTATACATGGTGTACCAAATTTCAAATGAAATTCAAATTTATATTTCAGATATATGCAAAAAATATTTAAAAATATTTGGAAAAACAATGAACAAAATTTGAAAAAAAAAACAAAAAAACCCTGCACTAATATTATTTTATACAATAACAGAGAGAAAAGTTAGGTCTTTTTTTTATTTGAAAATGTGAATAAATTTCTGAGTTTTATTTTTATGAAAATTGCGATTTTATGATGGTACCCAGTAAATATCCACTCAATATTGATCACATACGTATTTTTATAGAATAGACATATTTTTTTTTTATTTCAAAATTTCAACACATCTTTTCGAATCTTGAGTATTTTAACTCTTAGGAAGTAGTCGGCCAGAAAAACACTAGGGAATGCTGGAAGAGTATAGAAATATGAAGATTTGGCTTAATTTGTTTGAATTTTGATTTTTCCCTTAGTGAAATTGATTAGGAGGAGAACAGGGTGTTGGCCCTCTGAAAAGAGACGCTTGAAACTCGGCTTCCGAGTGATGACGTTCGTCGATTCGATCTCCTTCCTGCTGCCATTCAAAAAAATAGTCGAGATGAAAAGGAAGTTCTTTGAGATGCTTGTCGTGGATGAGTAGTCAGGTTTTTTTTTGTTATTATTGTTATTAAAGCTAATCTGTTCCGTACTTAAAATTAACAACAGGAAGTCAAAATATATAATAAGAGACAATCGAAAGAGCGGATTGGGCGGGCGAGATTGGCAGGGAAGCTCTCGAAATAGTTCTTTGTTTTGATGTTACTGAGGAACTGCAATTAAAAACAGTTTCTTTTCTATGGAAATTGACTATTCGGGTCACGTGATATATATTAATCCTTTGTTTTCTGAAATCGGATTAAATTTAAAGGGGAAAACGCGGAAGAGATTTCTCGGGTGCGAGTTTTAGAGTGTACAACGAAATGAATTTTTGGCAATTTTTTAAAAGTTTCTACTCACCTTTGTAGCGATCGTGTTGGCCACACCTTTGGCCGTGTCGGAGATGCCTGACATCATTCCCGTGGCGGCCCCGGTCGCCTTGTTGGCTAAGTCGGTGGCACCTTGTTCGGCTTCAGCTGCCGTGGCCGACGCCTTCTCCTCGGCTGCCGCGGCCGTCTCCTTGGCCTGTTCCTCGGCTTTTCGAGCGGCGTCGGCCGCGGCATCCTTCGCCTGGTTGGCCGTTTCGGCCGCCTTCTTCTCGGCTTCTTCGGCCGCCGCCTTCGCTTCTTGCTCCAAATGGGACATGGATGCTTTGGCGTCTTCCGCCGTCTTGTTGGCCGCTGCCTCGGCGCTGTCCTTTACCTACCATTGAAACAATCCCTTTTTTTATAATTCTTGTGGAAAAAGAAGAAGAATGAGATTGAAGAACGGTAAATAGAGCTTTCTTACCTGATTCGCGGAGTCTTTCGCCGTATTAAAAGTGTTTTGAAAGCTTTTAGTCATTTTCCCTAAGAAGCTCATCTTGACAACAGGAGATACTCAAAAGAGCTAATTGATGATTAAAAGTGGAGTTATACTAAGATCGTCTGTGGAGGTCCGCAAACAAGCAGTAAACTGACCAGAGTAACGGTAGAAAGAGCAAGTTTTGCTACTGCCACTTTGACGGTCGTTGTTTTTTTTTTTCTTCTTCTTCTTGTTTGTTTGTTCTTTTTTCCTTCTATCCCTTGTTCTCAAACTGAAATGCCGCAACGAGCAAACCTTGGAGCTACGGTGTATAATTTAGTTCCGTAGAAGCCGTGCGCATTTCGATCGATACTGTGACGTCGCAGGATGAGCGGACCAATGACAGGGCGCCAAGCTTATGTCAGCGCTATTTTTAAGAGTTTGTGATGTTTTTTTTTTTTTTTTTTTTTTTTTTTTTTTTTTTATATTTTAATTTATGAAGGCGGAGGGTTTTACGTAGCTTAATAAAATTTTCAACGTTTAAATTTTGTATGCAATTTTCTTGGATCCTAATTTGCAGAGGTTTGTAGTGCATTTATGAAAGTGCATCATATCCAAGGAGGCTGGATCGATATAAACGCAAAGGGTTCCATCCTACTGACCTACTTCGTTGCTAGCGAAAGTCACGTGGTCTCTCGTTATACACACGCGAAACAAACAATCATTTTTCAAGGTTGCGTTTTGCGGGTGGCTTCAGGCCAGACGCGGGGGAGTGGTCGACGGAGCCAGCAGCACGCATCGAAAGAAAAAGCGGAAAAAAATGAGCAAAATTAACGTTAGAAATGATAGAATTAAAAGGCGCAATTTTCACGGTGAGGCCATGATACGTTCCAATTTTTACCATATTAGTATAGAGTCCCCATCTTTTTTTTTTTCTTTTAAATTTGGAAGAGTCCTTTGAGTTTAAGGTTACACGAAGGCAGATTTTGGTATTATCCTTGCACCACCAACAAGAGGAATTTCAGCCGCGCTGATAAACATCCGTTGAATACTAATGCTCTTCCGCTGTGGTGAGTCGTACGAAAGAGATGAAAAAGACTATGAATGCAAACTATGAACCTAAACAGTTTAGAATGAAAAGAAAAACTTACACACACACATATTGAAAATATTTCAGAATAATTTTTATTCATTTGATTGAGCACTTTCGATGTGGATCCCACATCTAAAATATAATTTTTTATTTTAATTTTTTAAAAAAAATCCATCCTTTTCAAATTCAAACATACTAAATACAGTAATAATAAACACATACAAAATTGACTAGGATTTCATAATGCCCTGCTCCTCGTTTTGACTAGCAAATGCTGTCACTTGAAAGACGTTCCCAAATATTAATGCAATTTTGCTATCCGGAATTGCATTGCTCACGGGAAAATAACGCACAAAGGGTCAATCCTGTTCGATGGCACTTGTCTCCTTCCTGTGTGTCAAACGGTTATCGATACCTTTTGTGTGCATGTGGGTGTGTGTATGTGTGGATGTCTGTGTGTTTGTGTTTAGTGTGAAAAGCCTATGACGGCGGAGTTTTGGCGACGATCAGCTGCTCCTCGTCGTCGTCACTTAAGTGGCTCACTCGTTTGTGATTGTCGGCTGGTTCGTAGCCTTCTCTCCGCCGTAGAAATTCACGCAAATTACTCTTCTGAAAGAAAAAAAAATGGGAAAAAATTGATCATGTGAACTCATTACGATTCTACTATACAGTCAATATAAAAGCAAATTGCATATGTTTAAAAAAAAAATCTTTCAATTTCAAAATGTAATCTTGGTGGTGTTACTGAGCTTAGAGGGTTTTTTATTTATTTATTTATTTATTTATTTATTTATTTATTTATTTATTTATT